>NDGN011358320.1:0-11468 GCA_002564285.1 Tympanoctomys barrerae | reverse complement strand
AATCTTCAGATTGGGTATGATATCACAGAATTGTAACATTTTTTAGTATACTGGGAAAATGTGGAAATTATCTAGGCTAATCCTTCTTTTTATAAATATGAGGACAGAAGCCCAGAAATGTCAAATCATTTTTTTTTCTTCAGGAAATAGAGCTGGTTGGTAGTTAAACTGCATTGAAGATCCAGCCATTATTTGCATCATAACAAGCTTCCTGTCTGTCAAAGTCATGATTAAGGATGACCTTGAATATATGGATCACAGTTAATTTACAGAAATGCAACTTTCAACTAGAGCCTTAAGCACTTCTCTGCGCTACAACATTTAATTTGAACTCAACCCCACGAAGTAGTTACTACTATTGAAATTTTGTATGAAGAGAAATTGCCACATGGATGAATAAATTCCCCCAAATCGTTCAGCTAGTCAATACTGGATCCAGGATTCATTTCTGAGTAGTCTAGTCCAGGATTCTACATTCTTATCCACTGTAAAATTGAGTCTCTTCAAAAATGATAAGACTTATATAAATGTTAAAAGTGGCATGATATTTCAGTATATTATCTACAATTTGCTTTAATGAACAAATTGTTAATTTCCTAAGTGATTGACCTGTACAGTGCCCTTTTTAGATTTGTAAGCTACTTAAATCTTGTCTTTTTTCTAGGATCAACTAATAACAAAAATAAGTTAATGGATGGAGGCCATGAATAAAAGGATCTTGCTTTCTTGAACAGATAAGTTCCAAAAAGGTTGTAGTGAGAAAAGGCTGGTTCAGGAAAATTGGAACCATATAGGAACTAAGTCAAATTGGAAAGTACAAATTGGCACAGCAAGTTGCTGATGTTAGGCATTCATAAATTGAGACATTAATCTCTTTAAATTTGGGGTATATAGGGCTAAAATGAAAAACTAAATTTTTAAAATACTGGCCACATCACTATGAAGATTTCAAGGTGTAACTTAGTGATACACAGCACTTCTTTTCAACCAGCCATCCCTGACTTTCCAAGGCAAAATTTCTAGATTGGTCAGTTTATTAATGGCCAATGAAAGCCATCAGTGCCATAGGCCTACCACTCCCTAAGCCTCACCCTGTGAGGCCAGGCAAAAGCAAAAAGGACTTAAGGCCATCATTCCCTGGTTAATATGAGGGAGGTAAACCCACTGCCAACCAATTTAAGTTAATTTTCCATTTATAAGGATCACACTCATCAACAAAATAGATATCTTCCCACAGTACAAAGATGAAATCATCTGACCATAACTTGTTTTTAGTAGTATACTACACTGAAAAATAATTATGAAAGAAAATTCTGTAAGTACAAATATTTCTTACATCATAGGTGTTAAAGATATTATACATCTTGTTCCTGTATGTGTGGGGGATCTTGGTCCTCTACTTTTTGTAAAAGTGATTAGTACTTTGTCCAGAGGATGACATTCTGATGGTGAAATCAGCCATCCTTCTCAAAGGGTCATGTGTCTAGTGTATGCATGAAGGGATACATTCCAGCAGGAACAGGATATATTTGTGGTCTTTCTCTAGGATGCCAAGTTGGGCTATAGGGTTATAGGATACACTGTTCAAGGAAAAATGCGTTTGCAAAGCACTCACTGCCATCCTGGAAGGGCAGAGGAGCTGCATAATCTTCCTAGCTGAATGGATGTCATAAACAGTGCTGAGTTCAGAAGTGAAAAGGTATTTCTCCACTACCAATTAGTGACAATAGAATCATTCTAGAGATCTTTGGATTGTGTTTTCCTAAACAGATACTTCAAATGCTAACACAATACCTAAAAGTGTGTTATTAATTTACACAGCGTATATTTACCACACATTTGACTGAAATGTTTAGGAATAAATCACAGATAATATAACCACACTGGCCAAAGCAATGGTCCAGGGAAATACACTAATTGTAGACTTGTGCCATATGGTCTCAAAGAAAAACAGTCTCTTTCTCTCTCCTTCTGTTGGCCAATTTCACCTGATAGGGCTCAGAGAAGATTTATGGCCTGCCTTACTCTGCACAGAAACAGAAGCAGGGAGGACTGCCAGTTTCCCATTTCCAAAGAGAAGTCACCTGCAGCTACTGGAGCAGTTAGAAGTAGATGGGGGCAGCGAAGACGATGTTAAAGGGTGGATTTAGGATAAGGATTGGAGTAAGACTGCAGACTTGGTGAGTCAGAGGTGCACTGAGAAGGTAAAGGAAGAAACAAGAATGATGTCTGGGTCTGGTTTTTTGAAAATCTTTGAACGACTATTGCAGAGGTGGAGGTCCACTGAAACCTAAATTTTACTGCCTTCTAAACTAATGTATAATCTTTTAGCCTTCCAGTGTTCCAACTTTTGCTTCTATCATCTCTGCGTGGACAGCTCCAAAGTGGAGTCAAACTTCACATTTCTTCCACTTTCTCTTCCTATGATTATCATTATTCCTGAATGAAAATCTGAATGCAACAGCTCCTCTCTGCCTCCAACATAACAGCCAAATGTTTTACAGCTGCCTACAAGCTACTTCTTGAGCTGTCTTTGCTCTTTTTCTCTATGATTATGTATTTCTCTCTCATTCCCCTCTCCCCTTGCTAGTCTCACACCATAATGAGCTCTTTATACCTCTTAGAATACAGTATGTTTTCATTTCTTTGCTATCTTACTTTGAAAGACTTCCTTAGTAACTAGCTCAGTTGGAAAGCTTCTGCCTTTCTCCAATAAGGCTTTCCACCCCAAAACTTGTGAGGTTTTATTCACATAGCTTTTTCCTCTCTATATCATGAATTGACAAAGGGAGAGAGAGAGAGAGAGAGAGAGAGAGAGAAAGGATCTGAAGTTTTCCTCTTTGTATCCATATGCATTTCATGACTGATCCCTATCAAGTGTTCAGTAAAACTAAACAATTCAATGACTACCTTCCATATTTTATCAAGCAATCATCAACTGTACACATAAATATTATTACTGAATAAGCTCAGTGCCTGTCAATGCACCTCTTTTATTATTGTGTCTCTCTCTCTCTCTCTCTCTCTCTCTCTCTCTCTCTCTCTCTCTCTCGCATCCAATGGTCTAGGGCCTCTTTGTTTTTCAACTACAGTAAATCCCCAACTTAAATTTTGACTTGCCAACTTTCACAGGTGTGCTGTCTAAGATTCACAGGTGTATGACAAGACTCACTTTGTCAGTTTGCAAACAAATCTTATTTACCAATGTTCTCCTGGAAGAGAATCCTTTGTGAGCCTGGAAACTTGGAGTAAGGTTAAATTTCATGACAAGGAGCATAACATATTCATACTGTGTGGCTATATCATATTCATACTTATGTTTTAGACTATTTATATCAATTTTTATTTATATGAATTTTATTGTAAAATATTTACCTAACAGGAAATACCAATAACATAAAATGTTTCATTATTTATCCATCTTTTTTAGCTTGTATGATCCAAGTCATTATCAGAAGCTGAATCACTTGTTGAATTACTTTCAACTCCTCCTGAAGTTTAAAAGTGATTTTTTTAAAATGTGGAACTATAACGCAATGGGCTAATTCTATAAGAAAAATCACAATATTTAATAAAATATGCCTATTTGTAAAGTAATCCGAGTGTCTCAGTTATTTTTCACTATTAGTAGGACAAAATACCCGACACCCAAAATAAAGGAAAGAGGTTTATTTAGCTCACAGTTACTAGAGGTTTCAGTCCATACTCAGCTGGCTCCAACACAGAATGGCAATATGGCAGAGGTCACGGAAGCAGAAAATAGCAAAGAGCCACCAGGGAGCAACACCTGTGGCTGCTCAGGAAGCCTCTCACCCCTCCTCACATTGTAACGCAGATCCCACCCCAGGGCAGGTGTAGCACTCATGCCTATAATCCCAGCATTGGATCATGAATTAATCACAAACTCTAGAAGCTCTCCCATGACTGCATGAGGCTTTGGAGAAACAATTAGACACAAACCATAACACTGAGCAACCAATTTGATAACAATATGCAGTTTAACATTCATTGTTAATTTCCTATTCTTGTTTTGAAATTCTGTACCATTTTTATGGTTCTAGGTTGCTTTGTTTTTGTCTTTGTTCTTGTTTTTATTTTTTCTCTCTAAAAACATAATAAATGCATAAAATGTCACATAACATAAGCTTATCTGTTGATAATTTGACATGTGTAACAAGTTGAGGACCACAGAGATCACTTCCTATATTCCACCATTCAGCTACTCAGAAATACATCCAACATCCATAATGCATAAATAAATATTTTTGTTACAAAGTCATGATCTGGTTGCATTTCACCCAACTTTACTAGGAGTCAAGGATGGAAATCTCTGCTCTCATGCCACTATATTCCAATGTAAGGAAGAGGGAGTCAATGAGTATACAAGAGTATTAAATGTGATAAATTCTGTCAGAACATTATACAAGTTGAGTTAAGGAAATAGAGGAAATAAAGGAAATTGAAAAATGCATCTCTGAGCAGGTGATATTTAAAATGACATTTGAGTGACTAAATAAAAGGATCAGTCAGGAATGTTGGGTAAAGAAGATTCTAGATCTCTAAGATATTCAAGAAACAGAAATCCTATGGTGGATGAAGAATTGTAAACCAAAGAGAGAGAAGGAAAAGGAGGGGGTAGGCGGGGGAGTCGTAGCTGGATCACCTAGGGTGCTGAAGGCATAGCACAGTCTTTGGTTTATTTTAAGTGCAGTATAATACAATTGGAGTATTCTAGTTGAAGATTAGTGGGCTGACCTGTATTTTAAAGTGGCATGCTGTATAGAGACTGCATTATTGTAAGCAGTAGAAGGGCATGAATTCTATGATATCCTCTGAAAATAATAAGTCTCCTTAACAGAGACAGAGACGCCTGCAGCAGCCTCTCATATACAGAGGTCATCTTACTTGTAAGAACAATATCCAGCTCCTCTTCATAGTTGTTTGGATTTTTTTTTTGCCCTGGTAGCCTTCCTTGATTTGATTTCTAGGACTTTTCATTCCCCTGGCCTGGACAATATTAATATTCTTCTGTTGTGCAGTCATAACCACATCAGCTCTTTAAAATCCAAGAAATCTAATGAATGCCTATTGAATTCTTAGACAACATATCCAAGACTCACACCACTGATTTCTAAAAATAAGAGTAGGTTTTCAGTTTTATGTACATTAATTTCTCCTCATGAAATGTACTCCTCCCAGGAGCTCTCTCTGCTCCCTTCCCCTTCTTGTCTTTCTAGTCTCCTTCCCATCCACATCCCAGGCCTCTATATTTGAATTAACAATTGAATGTATTAAATAGCATTAGGCTCAGAGGGTCAGGAATCATTTAAATTAGGACTGAAAATTCTTAAGAATAAGAGCCATTTAGCCTTTTACTTAAAAAAAAAACAGTAGATTTAGTTTGATCTTTCTGATCAAGGTGAATGACAGTAGTTATGTATTTTTAAATCTATTTGAATATTGAAGTGTCCTCTTTCATCTATGAAATTAAAGAAATAATGAATGTGCTAATATGCAATATAAGATTAGGTAATAAGAATATGATAAAAAGCAAGATTTGGAATTTATTAAAGATGGTTCCCAAATATGACCAGTTAGCTTTGGTTTCCAATGAATTCAGAGACTCATGAGCATGAAAATTGGAATAGCACAGATTTGTCTATGCTACTAGATAGCACAGACCTGGACCAGAAAAAATCGTGTTAGATCTTCCCATCCATGCAAGGGCTTCAGCATCCCCACTCATTACCTAGGTTTCTGCTTCCTTACAGAATCCAACTGTACAGATAGATCTTCAAACACCATGCATTGTTATAGTTTCCAGCAGATTGCTCTCCCTCCTCATTCAGTTCTGTGCCACTTCTGTCTTTTCCCAATCCAATAAAAAAGGACAGGACGGAATATAGCATTTCCCACTCCATAGGGCTGTCATGTATAGAGGTATGCTGTGAAAACAAATCAGTTTTCTAAACTGACAGGCCAATGAGTTCTTATTGAGCTACTAGAAAACCAACTTTATAAATCTGTCATATTACTTAAGGTGTTTTTTTTTTTTTTTTAGAAATCAACCTTATGGGTTGATAGTAAGATGAAATCATTCACTGTAAATGAGTATGCACTTTCTAGAGTTAATAAAAAAATTGTCAATCATTATTCTCTAGGTAAATAAACAGATTACATTTCAAATTTTTGTTTTTAAATTAATTTTTAAGGGATTAGGGATATAAGGATGAGCATAAATAATATTCTCATAGGATAAAAATAATGACCTAAAGCAAGAAGTATAAATAAAAGACTTAATTCTAGTCCTATATCAAAGTATACTATTAGGCATGGTGACACAGTCCTGTAATCCCAGTACTCACAGACAGAGGCAGGAGAATTGTCCTGAGTTCTAGGCCATGCTGGGCTACAAAGCAAGACTTTGTCTCAAAAATAAATACATAAATAAATAAATAAAATAACAAAACAAAATATAGTAAATAGCACTATAAACTTAAAAGGTCAAATACCTTTTCAGATTGCTTAGTTAGTTAGTTTGTTTTTTTTTTTCCCTGAAACATTAACTGAAATAATAACTTCTTTTTGAGCCCCAATCTACCAGGACCGCTTAAGATCAACAGCTCTGCTTTACTAAATGGTTTTTGAAGATCTTTCTACAGAAACTAAATACCTGGGCCAGTGAGATAGCTCAGCAGCCTAAACATGAGTTTAGGCAAGCTTAGGCAGGTACAGGGCACCACATGCCAGCCAGCCCCACCCCCCCCAAAAAAAGAAAAAGAACTTAGATAACCTCTACGAGGGTAATTTTCCACATTGAATATTGTTTTAAAGAAATGACAGCTATTTGTCACTTCTGATAAGCTGATAAATTCCTTGTAATCTGAGGATCTCTAAGTGTTTCTAATCCGTGCATAAGTAGGATTAAGATATTACACTTTGGCGGAATTCTTCAACTCATGCAGATCCATTTAAAGTTCTTTTAAAATATATATTTGGCTATCTAAAGACATAAAGAATGGAGAGACACGCTGAGTGTATTTTTATATTTTCTACACAAATGTCTGTGCTTTTCTTTAAGAAAGAGCTCCTTTTACATAGTCTATAGCAAAACATTGAAATTTATTTCAGTGCTTTGATTTCTTTTCCAGAAATATTTTAGCAGATTATCAGTGTTTTTATCCGTGTATCTCAGAATAAAAGGTCCATAAACTTCATTAAATAAAATATACACTAACTGTCAAGTTTCTCTGCTAAACGTTCATAGCCCTTCCTTAATGACCATGGTGATGGAGTGGGCTTGGCATGCAATTGTTGATGAAATAAAGGTCCTTAAAGCAAAATGCAAACTAGAGTCTTCGATTAATTACATAATAAGGATGCCATAAAGATTTAATAAGCCTCCAACAATCTAAAATAGCCATAAAAGTTTCTCTAAAGATAATTATAAAAGATTCATAAAAAGCTCATGGAGCAAATAAGGTAAAAATGGAATAACTATAATAGACAATAATGAAACAAGGAGAGTGTTTCCCTTTCCCTTAAAGTATTATTTCCAACCACTTTCAAAAAATGAAGAAAACCCCCATTGCGTGTGCTTATTTCCAGAAGCTCTAGGTGAGCCACCTTGTTAAAGCCCTTTCCTTACGTGTTGTCCTTCCTTGCCCTGCTGCTGCTTGGTCGGGTAGAAAGTGGATCCCGCTCTCAGGCAGGACTTCCTCACTTGCTGCGCTCCTCCCACCTGATCTGCATTCTCATATGGTGGTCTCCCTTCCTTTCAGATTATTAAATCTAGGCCTTTCTTAATCAGAGACTGAAGGTGCTAAGAAAAGCATCTGGAGCTATTGCTCTCGCACTCTGGATGAAACAGAAGATAGCTGCTGGATTTTGCTCTGGTGAAAAGAGACAAGCCTCTATTTTTCTCTTAGTGAATCTCAAAAGTATCTTGTTTATTACTTTAGATGTATAGACAGGCTCTTCAAAGACTGTTTCCAACAGAAGCAGCATCCTTTAAGAAGAAAGCTGTTTCTATCAAGCCATGGGGAAAGATGATGCTTAGGAAAGAGATACTGGTGACAGCAAAGCTGATTATTGAAGTGCTGGGCAGGTTGGTTAGGGAAAGAAATGCCAACCCGGCTGACAGCATGGGCTGCATGCTTCTAGTCCTAGCCTTCTCTTTGAATGTGTGACTGTCTTCTCTGTCTCTGTCTCTGTCTCTCTGCCTCTCTCTGTCTCTCTCTGTCTCTGTCTCTGTCTCTCTCCTGTCATACACACAGACACAGACACAGACACACACACAGACACACACACACACACACACACACACACCCTCTACCCAGTGTGCCATGAAAACATCAAACTCCAGAATGAGCATGGTGTAGCTATAAAAATTTAAGTAGAATATTTTTAGGATGCTTTCATCTATAAATTACTGGTTTCTTTATTTAGTCCTGCTTTTCTGTGACAGCTAAATAGAAAAGAAATCTTCAAATGGGATCAAACTACAGGCTTCCTTACATTGATCCCCATCCATTGTGGGGTCTTTCTTTCTTTCTTTCTTTCTTTCTTTCTTTCTTTCTTTCTTTCTTTCTTTCTTTTTTCTTTTTGTGGAATGAGGGATTGAACTCAGGCCCTTGTGCTTGCCGGGGAAGTGCTTATTCAACTGAGCTATCTCTCCAGCCCCAAACAACTGAGCTAGTGGGCAGGCCCCCCATTGAGCTAATGGGTAGGCCCCCACTGAGCTAATGGGCAGCCCCCCTTGTGGGGTCTTTCTTGTATAGCAAAATTTACTGTTGAGAAAGAAGGGAGAGAATCTATATAAAAATTCTAAACTAACTATTCTACTTTCTGGAATGTGATAGGCATTTCCTCAATAATGAAGTTTCCTTTATTGTTTCAGTAGTGAGATAAAGCAGAAATAAATTTAACAGCTCAAGCTTCATTTTATTTGAGGGGGTCTTTTCATATCTACTTCTTCGCATTCTATTACTATGCTTGTGTTGTCTTAATTTTCATTGTACTTTAGTAACTAAAATGAGGAGTGGATCGGGTACAATGAAACAGATGCTAATAAAGTAGATATCAAAATATATAAGAAATAGAAAAGAACCATATAAACCATAAATTATTTGACTATTTGAAAATAGAATTTCTATTTATAGAATAGAATACATTACTATTCTATTTTTCTAGTGTCATATAAGAAAGTAAACTAAGAGTTAAGCAAAAGAATCTACACTTTCCTGAGGAAGGGGACACAGAACAACCATTTAAACATAATTTAATTATAAAAAATGCAAAGTATAATAGAGAGCAAGATGTGTTATCATATCTAGTACAGATTTTAGTTTGAAATAAAGAACTTTTTAAATATTGTCAAAAGAAAGACTTAATGAATTCATTGATTCTATTAAACAGTATTTAGAAAGTACCAAATGATAGTACCATAACCACTAGCAACAATGAGAATGAGATGTATTTATTTAGCATTTCTTTTTGTCAGGCATTACAGCATCTATTTTCTTGAACCCCTAAAACAACTGGAAAAGTAGACATTCTTGTCTGCATTGCACAGATATACAAACAGATTCACAGAAGTTAGGCAAGTTGCCTAATTTAACTATCTAATACATAGTATAGTAGGATTCAATCCCAGCTCTATTTTGTAAGCATTGAAACATTTCAGTAAATACATAGTTCTCCCCGGTCTAGATCAGGATTATAAAAATCAAATGTTTGGCCTTTTAAAAAGGCTAAAAGCACAGTAAAAATTGGAGTATGTGGGTTGTAATGCCTTTTGGCACCATAATTAGCACTGGAGACAGTGTTATTAGAAACTGGAAGATGCAGTGTTCCTTTCACAAATGGTCAGTACTACTTAGCTCCTCCTGATTGCTACCAGGAAGCAAAGTGGAATGGATGTGACAGGAGCTTTCAACTATCCAGAATATATAGAAGACCCCATTTTTATGGGAATCGAGGATTTTAAATATTTGTATAAAAGTGGCACACCATCAAACCACTTCAGCATCCTGTGCACTGTCTGGCCTAGACATGTCCTAAAAACAGCATCAATTGGCTTATTTATTTTGGTTAGGGAGTCCCATCCCACTCAGCACCATAGATAAGGGATGAATGGTTACTGACAACTAGAGAAAAGTATCATGCTCCTTTGATTAGAACAAAGCCCAGAGTTAGGCAGTAGAAAAATCTGTCAGAACAATGTGGTTATTAGTGTGACCCATAATAGACAATGGCAGGGCTCACTCTGAATCCTGCTTGTGTATTTCACAGACTCTTGCTGGCATTCCATTAGGGGCCATAGATTTCATTGTATCATCTATAGTCTCCAAATACAGGCCATCTCCTGGATGTCATTGTCATCAAACTTACTGAGCTGTGCCCTGAGCATTCTACCTTTTCATATCATCAGTTGACATTTCCATCCAAGTGCTAGAAATGCTTCTAATTTTATTCTGACACATCAAAGCAGATAGAAGACTTTCATTTCTAATCCTCTAGTCACAGATAATCTTTGACAATGAGTTCAATATTAGGCAAATGTTGCTTTTTAATAAAATGGATACTTCCACTTCTCCTCAGATGTAATGTGGGTGGGCTGAGAAACTCAACAAGATTCTCACTACAGTGGATGGCAAGATAGCTCAGCAGACTAAAGTGCCTATTTATGCAAGTACAGGGACCAAGGGGGTCCATCCTGGCACCACATGCTATGCCAGCCCCGCCCCTGGACACAGTAAGTTAACCACAGAGTCTGGGCATGATGGCGCACACCTATAACCCTAGCGTTGGGCAGGCTGAGAGCAGGAGGATCACTATGAGTCTGAGCTGCATAGTGAGACCCTGTACCAAATACAAAAAGATTCTCACTACAATAAAGAAGTTCTGTGATATTCAACAGTCCTAAAACCAAAATTACAGAATAACAAAACCATTCTGACTTTCAGGATGAGCATCAGTTATACAACAATATAACTTTCACTAAAGGCTCTATCCAAAATGCTCAAACTAAGTTTGTTAATAGTTATCTCTTTACTATATAGCCTAAGGAGAACAAAGACACAGAGCCATACTTTCAAGAGAAGTTTTCTTCCAATTTTCCTAAAATTGTAGTAGGATCTTTTTAGAAATGCACATTGTTTATAAATTGGCTCTCTGTATACATGGATTCAAAAATCCACCAAATTCAGATAAAATTTATTCCCCCAAAACACTGTGTTGAATGTACACAGATTTTTTTCTTGTCATATTTCCCTAAACAATAGAACATGATAACTATTTGCATAGCATTTACATTTTATTAGGTATAAATAATCTAGAGATGATTTAAAGTACATAGTAGGATGTGAATAGGTTACATCCAAATGGCTTTTGGTGTCTACAGGGATCTTAAAACCTCAGCCAATACTGAGGGCCAACTGTAGAACACACTGGAAATCAGAAGGATG
>NDGN011358281.1:0-14875 GCA_002564285.1 Tympanoctomys barrerae | reverse complement strand
TGCAAGTTCTACTAACCTGCAGCTGATGTGAATTCCCAGTCTAACAGGACTTACAACTACTTAGGCCCTTGTTTAGAATTCAGTAACAGGAGAAAAATTGCTTTGGGGACTTCTGTCACTCCAACAAATGCCTGCCATAATCAACTCTACAGAGAAAGGTTTATTTTGGCTCACAGTTTCCAAAGCCCATGATCAGGAGGCCTCCAGTGTGGATGCCAGAAAAGAATGGCAACAAGCATGGGGCAAAGCAGACCACTCATCTTATAGCTGGGGTATGAGGCAGAGCAGGGAAGAGCCAGGGGCCCACCAACATCTTCTAGGATGCACCTCCCTGCAGTCATACAAGGCTTTGCCTTTCAGGCTTCTGTTTCCAACAGCACCTCACTAGGGCCAGTCCTTTAACACGAACCCAAAGCACTAAAGAATTGAAAATATATTGATTAAGAAATAACATAAAGTGATTAAGCAACATCAAGGTGAGCCCTCTCAAGATATTCCTCAGATAACTATAGCTCTGAGAGAAAACAGTGGCAACTCTCATAAGACCCAGTGGAGAGGATATTGCTTCACAACCCTGCCCTCATGCTAGACTAACACCATTCTGTCTGACTATCAAGATTTCCTCCAAGACTGCTCTATATCACTCTCCCTCCCTTCTCTCACTTTCACATTTCAACAGATCACTTATCTGAAATTTCCCAACCAATGACTTCCTAATTGTCAAGTGCAAGTCCGACTCTTTTCTTTTCTACTTGAGATTCTGCAAATTTCTGTAACTGAAGGTTATCGTATGGCTAAACAGATGTGTTCTAGGACTTCAGAGACCCTGAATGCTGGGTCTATTCTTACGAGCCATGTTTTTTGTTGTTTTGTTTTGTTTTGTTTTGTTTTTTCAGAACCAGGGATTGAACTCAGGCCCTTGTACTTGCCAGGGAAGCACTTATCTACTGAGCCATCTCCCCGACCCCTTGAGCCATGTTATTTGAACTCTGACATGCAAGTTCTTTTATCAGAAAATGGAATGAATCTCTGTGCCATGCATTTCTTGTCAGGAATGAATAAAATAATACATATAAATAACTGGAGCACAAGGCCAGCCCAAGATATTTAGTGACTGACATTATTATTGATAGGTGTCATGATCATTGCTTTCTTCTTTGCTTGCTCCTCTCTTCTCTTCACTTTTGGTTTCTGTAATACACTATGTTATGTTTTGGTTATGAAATATACCCAAAGGTTCATGTGTTGAAAATTCAGTCCCCAATTTTACAATATTCAGAGGAAGTGCTCTTGAAAAGTAATTAGATTATGAGGGCCTTAACTTCATCAATGGATTAATTCATTTATAGATTCATGACTTTGTAGAATTATTGGAAGGTGAACATTATAAGGCATGATCTAGATCAAGCAAGCAGGTCACATATGTGTGCCCTTGGGAACTACCTTTTGTCCCCAGGTCTTCCCTTGCCTCCTATTCCTGGTTACCAATGAGGGAGCAGCTTTCCTCTATCCCATCCTTTTGCAATGAAATTTCAGCTTGACCATAGGCCTAAGGCAGTGAAGCCAGTGGAGTTCATCATGGACTGAACCTCTGAAACCATGAGTCCAAACAAATCTTTACTCCCATACATTATTTGTCTCAGATACTTTATCACAACAATGGAAAGCTGAGTAACACATCATTTCCTGGTATTTGCTTTAAAACTAGTATTATTTTCTCAATTAATACACCAGATCTTCAAATCTTCTCGTCCTGGATTTCTGCCCATTGAGCATTAGCTCCACACCATTTCTCACCTGGAGTATAGCAATGATATTTTAAGAAACATTGCTCACAGGATGCTATCCCCAGGTCATGCTCCACACACATGCAGAATTAAGAAGTTTAAAAACTCCAAATGTGATACTCTCCTTATTCAAAGCTCTTAAGCAGTTCCTGGAACGAAAGGGAAGATGGTCACTCTTCTTGACCAAGTGGCCTTGGAAAATCCATGTGGCTGCTGTCTCCTACACATTACATAGGCATTCTCCCCAAATTTGTTCAATTTTTAGTGTATTTTGCAAAATTATGTACATAATTTATTTCTTTGATTGAAACATTATTTTAATATCATTTTGTTTGTTCCATTAATGGAAAAAGGGTCTTAATGTCATTTAAGATGAAGTTATTCTTTTTTTCAGCCAAACCAGGGAGCTTTTAGCCTTAAGAAGGCACCAGTTCAGGGCCTGGGGAGATGGCTCAGTAGAATAAGTGCTTCTCTGGCAAGCACTAAGGGCCTGAGTTCAATCCCGATTCTGCCACACCAAAAAAAAAGTCACCAGTTCAACTTGCTGAAGCTATTAGAGGTCACACCTGTACCAAGAAAGTTAGAAATTGCCTGGTTTCATGTTTGGTTAATTTAGCAGCTTAAAAATGTCATAAGGGACTTACACTTTTTGGATATTTCTTTTCTACTTCCTTCAGTGTGGAATCTTGAACTTCATGATTGCAATAAATAACAACCACATTTGGTACTATTCAATAGACAATATGTAGTCATAATCAATTATCTGTAACTTATAAATAAGAAAAGTTAGGCTCAGATAGGTTAAGTAACTTTTTTAGGTCATATAACCCTTAATGGTAGAAATAGAATTTGAACTCAAGTTTACCTGACTCCAAAACTCATGCTATAAATACTTAGTTCCACTTCTCCCAAGCACAAGAACAAGTGCCTTGCTGTAGATGTGCCAGAGTAGCATTTACGAGGCTAATATTTTATTAATACTCTGCGAGACCTGCCCTTCTACCATCAAACATAATCAGCTATAGTTAACTGCCAACAAAAACTGATAATGTGCTTCTATGACATAAGAATATATAATTTCTCGCTGAACATAGTGATACACACCTGTAATCCTAGCACTTAGAAGGCTGAGGTGGGTGGATTATTGAGATTGAAACCAGCCTGAGCTACAAAGTGAGCTCCAGACCAGCCTGGACTGTATAAAAATACCCTGTCTCAAAAAAGCCAAAAACAACTCAAGGATACATAATTTCTTAACCTTCAAAGTACAAATTCAGATAATATTTTCACATAATAGTCAGAACAGACTTTTTGTGTGATGCAGGAATATAAATATATGTTTATATATTCCTATAGATGTATGATTCTGTTCCATTGATGAACTAAGGCCTACAAAGGTTAGAAATTTGTCAACACTTACCATTTCATAAGACACTGAGAAGCATGTGAACACATCATGATAACCTCTTAATATGGCCTTCTTTCCTTGAGGCCCTAAAACAGAATTCCATTCAAAGTAGCAGGAATCACAGCACAATCTATCAAGGTTCTCTAGGTAACACCCAGAAATGACCTATCAGCTTCCAGACAAAAGTGCTCACAACACAGAGCCTAATTCACACTCCCTTCTTTGCCTACTGTGCTGTGGCATGGGG
Source organism: Tympanoctomys barrerae (assembly GCA_002564285.1). Lineage (NCBI taxonomy): Eukaryota > Metazoa > Chordata > Mammalia > Rodentia > Octodontidae > Tympanoctomys > Tympanoctomys barrerae. The sequence continues at coordinate 11,433 of NDGN011358281.1, read as the reverse complement.
ACTTGGAACCAGCTCCTTGGAGTGCCTTCTCTCCTAGGTTTCATGAACCACACTGCTATATCGCTGTCTGGTGAGCCCAGACAACATGACAAGTAAGCAAGCAAATCCATCACTGAATACTAGGATGAGGAGGAAATTCGAGTTAGTTATAATACATGACTCTAGGCATGAAGATGAAACTCAGTGGTACAATACTTGTCTGCCATTCCCACTATTCTTGGATCTATACCTCAAATTATAATACAATATTTCTTTCAAGAGAATTACAATATGAGTGAGGCTACTGAACATCCCTCTCAACACACACATGTAAGTTTGCATCCTCCCACTAGGCTAAGATCTAGTAAAGAAGCAAAAAACAGAGGATTATAAATAACTCAATGGAAATCCATGAGCATCCTTCAAATGTATGTCTTTGTTTTTCTTTTTTTCAGTCCTGGGGAATCAAATTTATGCAATAATGCTAGATTTCTTAGGAATACAGCAGCACCAGGTTGTACTGTTATGAATCCTTTCATGAGCCTTAGTACCACATTGGCTTTGAGAAACCCCACAAATCCCACCACAGGCTCCTCGTCTTTTCCTGTGCTTCAGAAGCTCAGGGTCTGTCTCAGAGTATAACAAGCTAGATTGGGAACTCAAAGCCTGGCTGAACATCTGTCTTGCATACTGACCTGAGTGAATGAGAACTGAACCTATTGGTGGCCATGATTTACCTATCTACAAGTCAAGGGCTACTTTGCTTTGTTAATTTTGCAATCTGACAGCATTTCTTGGAATGAAACAGTGGTTAAGAGATGTCACACAACAACCTCTTAGAGATAAAACATAAACTATGTAGAAGTCTGTTGCTAATTTTGCCAGTTAACTTGATGTACAAAGTTTTTGGTCAGGGGCATCATTCCAAAAGTAGGTATGAAGGCCAGCCCAACCCAGCTGCCCTATACTTTAAGCTGAGCCTAGCTCACCACTGCAGTGTTAGCCTTACTCTAATGTTCAGATTGTAGATGCTATGTGATCTGGCAGGGCAAGCACTGGCCTAGTCAATGAGACACACTGTATTTAGGGAGGATACTGAATGGCAGAAAGAAGTGAGGAGAGGTGGTATTTCACAAAGGACACCCCTGTTTAGGAGAAGCCCTTTGACAGTGTGTGCATCAGTTAATACTCTCTCAATTCCATGCCTGCTTGGTGCTCTACAGTGCTGAGGCAAACCCAGATGGCCCTTCTACTGGGCCATCTGCTCTATGTTCTTGTGGAACTCCTTCAACCAAGAAGGAATGCAGAGGAAGACTGTAGGAGTGAGGGAACAGAACAGATGGACTTGCTCCTTCCTATATGTTTTTTACCCATGGGAGCATTGCCCTTCTAACAACTCTGCATTATTGGGAGGTGGTTTCTTCCCAAAGCAGTGGCCAAATGCAGCTAACAGCTCTCCTAGCATTTAGAGAGCCAGCTCCCGACCCCAGCCTAGGGGACACTCAATGGATAGTGCTCCCCTTCCAGGACTAAAGCCCAACCTCTCAGACTCCTCCCAGTTCAGAATCCCCAACTCTATCAAAGAAGCAAAATTTCCACAGGCTTAAAGCCTCAGCCCTACAGAAAACACCTTCAAGTACCTGTCGGTGTTTTTAGAACTTCAGTCTCTTGCCTTTGCATTCCAACTGTAGAGTGGTAGCTACTCCTTGTATTTTCTTCCTCTGTGGTTCTTCAATTTGTATCCTAAAATTTCAGCTGACTAACTCATAACCATTTATAAGCTTCTAATCCCCTATAGTAAATTTTCTCTGTTAAAATCACTAGCATGGCTTCTATCTGTTGCTTACACCAGGAACACTGCACCAGTAATTCTAGCAGGAGAGAATTAAACAGCTTTGTATCATAAAAGTACAAGGACAGTTGTAAGAGTTGTTAGTTTAAAAGGTGTTTGAGAAGCTTAGAGACCAACATGAAACTGAGTGCTATACTGTTCATTTTTACATTTCTAGAAACAATACTTAATACTGATCATAATACTTGCTGTATTTGCTGTGGAAAAGCTAAATGAGTTCTTGAGGAGCAAAATGAGTGCTGTCCCCCAAGATTTCACACAATTACTACCCAAGAATTCCTAGAAATCATGCAATGTGATCCTAGAATCACGTGTAAAGGAAATCCATTCTTATTTCTTTGTTCACTTTAAGCCCCAGAAAAAGATGGCATTCCTAATGAGATGATTATCACTCTTGGAGCATCTTGAAGGAGAATTTTATTTCTGCTACCAGAGATGAAAGATTTAGAAAAAAAAAAAAAAACTTTTGCTTCTAAGAATATCACAGCTCACAAAAGTTCACATAACTTCATACAGCATTCATATTTCATATAACTGCTCAAGGAGACCATTTATGGGGTTTGTGTTTCCTTATGCTGTGACTTAGCTTTCCTAGGTGGCATCTTGAAGCTGGTTTGTGTTCTATGTGCTCCACTGTCTCCCAGCTGTGAGAAGACAGTGTGGTTGTGCATCCTCTGAAGAGACAGGCTTTCAAGTGGGCTTTGGAGGAGTCCAAGCTGGGCATAGGCAATTCCTATGGTTTGGGTACAGCCTGCCTCTGGCAAGTGTCTCAACCTGTGAGCCCCTCTCCCCAACCCCACCACTTGTATCAGAGGAGGCACTATGGACTCTCTGGTATGCCTCACTCGAGCAAGGTAGAAGAAATTGTTAGAAACCCAAGCCCAGAGTAAAAGCAACACCCACTAAAGAGGCAGTTTGCTTAACCTAATTAAAAGTAAAGGTACTTTTTTGTTCCTCCACTGCCTGAAGTGTGATTCTGTTTCCTCCATTAATACAAAACTTTGATGGAAACAAAGCTTTCCTAAGTCCTCTAAAATCCACATCCTCCTCAAGCTAGTAGTCATTGGTGCCCAGTAACATGTAGCCACTGTGACTTTGTGACAGGAATTGTGCTAAGCATTCTCATATATTTTCTCTCATTTAATCTTCTCAAAAACACGGTGAGTTAGATACCGCCATTAGTAACACACACACACACACACACACACACACACACACACGTTAAAGAACTTCTTCCCAGGGTTCCTCTCCACCAAAGACTAAAACCAGCATTTAGCCCAGGTCTGCTGGATTCCATAAGCCAGGGCCTTACCACAAAGGTACAAAGATCTCTCTCCAGTTGTGTAATTATGCAGCCAACTGCATTCTGGGCATATTGGAGGCAGATAAACCTGTGCAGATAAATTTGATTTATTGTATTAGAAGTCAGTACAGTAATTCAGTTCACACAATGCTGTGCTGCCTGAAGGGAGGGCATTGCTGATGGGAAGGTCCAGTTAAACCACCCAAGACTCAGTTCCGCTCCACCCCACAATGGAATGGTACCTGGACCAGAGATGTTAATACAGAATAATAAATTCATAGAGTAGATGATTATAATGATAAAAGGTGATTGCTTGAAAAAATGACAAGCACAGTCATTTATTCAACAAATTCTTGTTGAGCATCTGCTATGAGCCAAGGGTCATACTATTAAACTTATCAATAAGCAAGACAAACTTGCTTCCATGGAGCTTCCTGTAGGGCAATCTTGCCTCATCATATGCAAGTGGTACAAACTGGAGGTATGAACTGAAAACATCTCTGGGAGAGCAATCTCTCAGTGACTAGCTGCAAAATGCCTTAAAGATGTTGCCTGTGCTCCCTCTATTGTTTTTCTACTTCTTTCCTTCCAGAACAAGTTTGTCTTGATGCCAAAGATCTTTGAAAGTAAGGTAACTGGGGTTGGAAGACAGGGTCATAAGAAGCTGGTGGACTGTCACAGCTCCGGTGCTGTCCCTGCAGCAGAGGTCCAGTGGGTACAGGAGATTACCCACATGGAAGACAGGAGGTGAGGAGGATGTGCATGCAGGGGGAAAAGTGTAAAAACACAATGTGCTGAATTTTGAGATAGCAAAATTGCACATAGAAATTTCCTTTAAGGAAGTAAATCATGAACAAAGATTTTAAAGCTATACATGTAAAAATGGTAGTCATGTCATCAGTTCTAGTAGCAAAACTTTGAAAACAATTCAAATGGCCAATGAGAGGACACATGGCTAGAGGAAACAAGCTTATATATTTGTTAAAAATGAGAGGTGGTGTTGCAGATCTGCAGGGTAGAGGTGAGGAGGGGAGAACTGATTCTCTGTGTGAAAAAAATGAAAAAAAATTTTTACATTGTACTCAAACTTCACTTCCAAACAGGGAGGTAGACTTTGCTGGGATGGGAAAGGGCCCTTGGATAAGGGGAGATAAGAAGGTGGGGAGGAGAAAGGAAAGTAACATGTTTAAGATGCAGTATGTCTATAGATCAATTCCCCTGGATGATTATAGTTATTGTATATCACAAACATGTACTAATAAAAGACAAAATTATAAAAAAAAAATCATTCCCTGGTGATGTAGAGATTTAATAGTGAAAACCTTTAAAACTTTAGGAGAAATTAAGGAAAAGGATCTTCATGGATTCAAGGTAGAATAGATTTCTTAGCATAAAAAGCTTCCCAACTTTAAAGAAAAAGGACTGACAAATTTCACTGTTTTAAGAACAGCTTTTCATCAAAAAGCTTTACAAAGATTTTCTTAAGAAAGCCACAACTAGGGGCTGGTGAGATGGCTCAGTGGTCTAGGGCACCTACTTGGAACGAGCTTGGCAGAGCACAGGGACCACGGTTCGATCCCCCAGCACCACATGCCAGCCAGCCCCGCACCCTGGTGGGCTGAGCTGGCCTCACGTGCACACACACACACACACACACACACACACACACACACACACACACAAATAGAACAATAAATAAAGAAAAAAGAAAAAAGAAAGCCACAACTAAGAGATAATGTTTGCAACATTTACAACTTACAAAAAATTATCCAAAAAGTTAAGGGAAAGATAAACAAACAAGCAAAAAATATGAATATTTTACAAAATAGAATACCAAATATACATTGATCAGGGAAATACAAGTTAAGTCACTCAGATGTACCAATTTACAAACACTAGATTGGCCCTTTCCAAATAAATCTGACAACACCGACTAAAGGCAAAGCTGTAGAGCAACAGGAAGTCCTGCACACTGCATGCAGGAATACAATTTCGCACAACTAACAAGAAAAGGGATTCAGTTTAACTCTATGAAGAATCGCAGCCCATATGGTCCAATGATCTACATGAAAGGACAGTCCCACAGAAAGGTGGTGCAGAGACACCATGCACAGATATGCTGGTGCTCATAGGCATATATACCAGGTAGAATAATGTTCCTCCAAATCCATCTCCTCCCCAGAGCCTGGAAATGAGGTGTTCCTTGAAAGTAGATCACTGCGGACACAATTATCTAGAAGAAGATCATAGATGGGCCTTTATTCCAATATGACCGTTATCAAAAGAAAAGGACAAAGGACAAAGTAGTAGGCAGGTGCTGTGCTGCTGAGCCATCTCCCCAGCCTTTCTATCTATTATGAATAGTATTGTGTATTACTTTCTGAGAGCTTCCACAGCAAATTTCTGCAAATTGGTAGCTTTATTCAACAGAAATATGTTCAAAGACAGTTCTGCAGTGCTATCATTTACCTGCAAAATGTTTCCAAAGACTCACCTGTTAGAGGTGTGGTCTGCACCCACTGTGGAACTTTTGGGAAGTATGGCCTAGTGGAAGAAAGATAGATCAGTGAATCAAGGATCTGAAGGAGATATCAGAACTCTGCTGTATGGTTTATGTCTACTTGTCCTCCCAAAGCCTCATGCAGTCATGGGGTGGACTTCTATGGTTTGTAATTAACTCATGATCGACTGGGATTATGGATGTGAGTGATGCTGGGATTATGGGTTTGAGTGCTACACTTGGCCTGGGGCAGACAGCCTGGATGCAACATAAGGGAGACAGATTTGCTCTCTGTTGCCACTGCTCCTGCCCTTTTACTCTCTGCTCTTTGCTGCCACCATGAAACGTTGCTCTCTGCCATATGCCATGCTGCCTTACAGCTAGCTGGGTATGGGTTGAAATCTCCACAAACTGAGCTAAATAATCCTTTCCTTCCTTCACTTTGAGTGTCTCTCAGAAATGAGAGTTCTCTCAACTGCCTCTTCTCTTTTCTCCTCTTCTCTTTTCTCTTCTCTTCTCTTCTTTTCTCTTCTCTTCCCTTCCCTTCCCTTCCCTTCTCTCCCCTCCCCTCTCCTCCCTTTCTCTCTTCTCCTCCTTTTCTTCCTCCTCCCCCTTCTCTTTTTCTTCTTCTCCTCCTTCTCCTCCTCCTTCTCATCTTCCTCTTTCTTTCTTCTTCTTCCTCCTACTCCTTCCTCTCCCCTGTATGTTTTCCAGTCTCCCCAACATCCAGAGTTTGATTCCTGATACAAGAAAAAAAAATAACCAAGACAAAATAGAAACAATAGATGCTCATCCTCCTAAGGACCCTTGAATGCACTCACTGTAGGATGTTCATATAATAGAAAACTTTACAGCTGCAGGAATGAGTGCACAATAGTTCTACATCAGCACAGAAGGTACTCTTAGCTTGCTCACCACTTCTGACCATTTTATGAGATTCATGTCAAGTCCTCCCTGCCTCATGATGGCATAATAGCTGCCATTTATTGACACTCACTTCATAACAAACACCATACATGACCTTATTTACCTGACCCATAATCCCTAAACAACTCTTCAAGGTAGAGTCTGTTACCCTTACGGTAGAGGAAGAAGCGGTAGCAGAAATATTAAGTCGTCAGTTTAGGTCACCAGCTCCAGTTGCTCAGTCCCTATCTGTCCTGCAGCTCAGTGCTGCAAAATGCGCCCCCTCACCACAAAAGGGCAGTCAGCCAGACACGTAATATTATTCAGGATCTGTGGCAATTAACTCAACTCATGACCATTTCAGTCCACTTTATTTCTCTTTCTACTCCTGTTTTCTAAATGCCTTGTGTCTAATTATTTCATGCATACCATCATCTCCCATAAATATAAATGGTTCCAGTGTCTCCTATTTCTTTTCTAGATAACAGTGGAAGAGAAATCAAGCAGGCGCCTGGCCCTCAAATGTTTGTTGAGTTCCTACTCTGCCAAGTCGAGTTCTTGGTGGCTGAATTGAGTTCACTCTGCTGGAGCCTGTCACAGCAGAGAACAGATGGGCAAACGTGCATTGAATGCTTCCTTCTATACGTTTGTTTTCTCTTCCAGAGGAAATTCTCTCCATACAACTGATTCATGTTCCAACTGATGATGGGATGGACCACAGGATGCAATGGGACTTGCCATCCATGCACAAGCCATGTTTCTGGGCTTCTTCTTTGGAATTTCTCTAGCAACAAAGTAAAATTAGGAGCTTCCAGGTTGCTGGGGTTTACAGGTTGTGACAGATATAGAATAAGAAACAAAGAGATTAATATGCATTAAAGTGTCACATTAGTGCTCATTATTTCTAGGGTCAGTGCTTGTGTCTACATGTGAAGGTGTTATTTACCCATGACTCCCCATGGGAGCTGACTCAAAAAGAATCACTCCCAGAATCAGTGCAATGAATTAGTTATCCCCCCACTCATCCTCCTGCTCAAGTACCTGGCATAACTATCACTTGATCCTTTTTTTTTTTTTTTCTGTACAGGTTCTCACTGTGCAGCTTGGACTCCTAGTGATCCTTCTATTTTCAGCCTCCCCAGTGCTGGGGTTACAGGAGTGCTCCACCATGCTCAGCCTCAGTGACCATCTCAGTGTGCCCCAGGCTGGAGCTGGCACAGCAAGTGGTTCCAGGGATCGAACTCTGGTCCCTGCATTTGCCTGAGCAGGTGTTTAGTCCACTGAGCTATCTCGCCAACCCTATCACTTGATTTAATAGCTTCTCAAACTATAGCTGTTGCGCCATTGAAAAAGAATGTAGCAGCTTAATGTTTCAACAAAGTTCCATTTTTCCCTGAACAAAAGCAATTTAGAAATTCTTTTCATCCTGGTTTTCTGACAATGGCAGGGCTCCAGAAGCAGCAAGATCTGGAGTCAAAGTGTTAATGCAGCCAGAAATCCCAGTGCTTTTGTGCATGAGGAGGCCCCCTGCACTATACCTGCCAACTGGGCCAGTGAAGGAGGACAGTGGCAGCAAGGTATGCAGTCCTCAACTGGGATAAGCCTGAAGATGCCAAGATAAAGACATAGCACTGACCACCATGTCAGCTGGTCTCCCCAGGTACACGGAAATTAAAAGGTGTGAATAAGGTAGAGTCTGATCTGCCCAAGTCCAGGGATATGGATTGACAGTTTAATATTGCTCACAGCATCTGTAAAACGTGACAATGATGCCTCTTATGCTAGACTTTCATGAGGATTGAAGAATATATATACAAAGCCAGGCCAATGCATAAGTAATTAGTGATAATTCTTCCTGTTGTGTTTCACTGACTCATTGTTAAATACCCAAGAAAAGCAGTGAATTCTGCTGTCTGGAAACACTAATTATTAATCCAAAGGAGATATCCTGACTGTAATCTGCCTTCACTGCCTACCCTACCCGGTGTGATTTCTAAGGCCAGAGACAAATCATTACTTAAATCAACCTTCTCATTCCTCATACCTTAATAAAAAATATCATGAGAACTGTTTTCAGGTGCTATAATGTTTCAAAACTTCATGCATGTTACCTTAAAGATCTCATCCAAGAAATTGAGATGCTTCTAAGGCCACATACATACAACATTAATGCAGGAACACACATCAACTATCATCTTCTCCAGGCCAATTTAGATTCTAAAATACATTATCCCTAACCTGGAAGGTCATTGAAAGTCCTTTTGCTTGTTACCTCTCTATGTGACTTCTATACAGCTCTAGGAGATTGGGAATGAAATATATTGTTCTGAACCCTATGTAATTGTTCGCATGTGGCCAAATTGACTCATGCAAATGAGAACCTCTTACAAGTTTAGCTGCTAGAGTCAGGCCCAAGATACAGGAAATTAGACTAGATCCTACAAGAATGTCATGGGTGATGTCCATATTGCTTGGGTCTGGTACCCTTGACATTTTTATTTGAGTTCTCCTCTCATCTAGGAAGGCAGCTGCTAACCAAATAGATGTCTAATTGTAGCTGTAATAAAAGTCATGTGTGGACGGGGATACCATTGTCTCCATGCCCAGACAGACCCAGGACAGTAGGTGAGGTGTGCAGAGACCCTGCCACCCACTCACTGTGGGTGCCATTTCCTCTTGGGAAGTAGTCGTCCCCTTTGGAAGCTAGTACATTAATCATTAGCCAGTGTAGAAAGGGTAATGGGCAATTAGAGGGAGGGGAGTGCTTTTATGAAGTTGGTGTTCCTGGGGGTCAGAAAGAGGCTTTGAGTGTGACATCACCATTAATGAACGTCTCCACCCACCCCATTTCACACAGTAGAAAGAACTTCACCCAGTACTTTATGAACGGCTGGCCCACAGGAACCAGGCACAATTCCAGACCCAACTTTGTAATTTCTTCTTAAGACAGAGTGTCTTATAAAGTTAAATGTGCTTAAATTGTCTTTTATTTTTAAATAATAAATATAAACAGGCCATTTGATTTTCAGACTGGTAATGCATTCAAGCTAATAAAGTGATATGCAAACTGTCCTCCTCAGCTGGGTGTCTATACCTTAGAAAATTACAATACTTCCACTTGAATCTGCCAAAACTGTAGAATACTTGTAGTAAATTGGTTTTCCTAGAATCAGGGAAGAGAGAAATTGTTCTGCCAAAATTCTCTCTGCCCTGCCAGCTACCTGGAGATTCAGAGAAGTCAACTCTGTCAGGTAATGTTTGTGAAGCCTGTAAGGGATGATAACTGTTTATGCACTTTTAATTGAAGATAGAGTTATCTTTGAGAAAATTTCTGTGATTATATCAGTGAGGTCGTGGGTGTATTTTTTTCTCTCACTTTTAGTGATCATTTGAGGGAGATTTTGTTACCTGGCTGAAAGAGTTCAATTCACAGTCTGTCTAGGAGACAGTGAAGAGTCCAAGAGCCACATGATTGAACCTAGGTACAGAGTGAGTTTGGGAGTCCTTCACTCCCATCCTCTCAGCAATGGAAAACTGAATGCTTGACTTCATCCAGAGGAATAGGTGGAAGAAGAGATGGGATGAAATGATGGAGAATTCAACCCAGAGGCCAAAGACAAATAGAGAGAGTAATGAGCGACAATGGGCAGGGCACCTGGCTTTAGACACTGAAGGGCCCCTAGGAGAGGCCACCTGGTAGATCTAGATAAGTAGGGCCTCAAAGAAATCAGACTGCACAGCCACACAGTCCACTGGGGAGCAGGTTGTGTTTGTTGACAAGGATGCCCCTCCTCAGTGTCCACCCAAAGCCCAAATTGGATTCTGAGCAGCTTGAGTCTGAAACAAAGACCTGGGGTGATTTGGGGGGTATGTACACCCTGCTGGAGTAGCTCTCAGCACTCAATATTTTGCTCCCTCCCATGAGCCTTACAGATACACTTGTTCAGCAAGGATTTTTATTTAGAAATGGCTTCCTCCCTTGTGCCATCTTTAATTCTTTATTTAATTCAGGAAGCTCCTAAATTAAGTGCCCCACCATGTTCCAGGTATTCTGGACACAACTATAAACAGATAATCCTTCACACACATAGAAAAACAAATGTGAAAGCTAGGAAACGTGACAGGGGCAAAGCCATACATTTATACGTACAAGATGGGTAAGGCAATGACCCTGAGAACTAACAGCAGGTTATTGAAACTAGCAGTTACTTGGCGGGATTCTCACCCTGACTAACTATATATGCTGGTACATGTGAACTGAGCCACTGCACGAAAATAGCAATGTGTAATAGTGGGGTCACGCTTGGAATGCCTGTCATTCTGGTCTTCTAAATACATACTGCTTGTCATTACATACCAATTATGGCCAGACTGTATCTCAAGTAAATTTTTTTAAGTAATAAATGAAAAGAGAGACAAAAAAATGTCACAGGACTGTCCTGCTACAATGCTGTATATGGTTAGATTCTAAATTTCTGTGTAAAAATATGTAACTGTTTATTCATATTTTTTAAATTTTTTAAATTATTTTTCCATATTGGTAAAGACTTAAAGTTTAACATATCAATACTTGGTGAAAAAATACATGATCCGTACTATGCCTAAGATGTTTGATATTCAGACAGACAGTGAGGTTAAACCCACCTGTACATGTTATAGGGTAATAATAAGCTTCTCTTCAGGAGGGTTAACAACCTAAGTTTGCAAACCAAAAATCAGAGAGAAAGAAGGGCTGTAAGGACAGCCAACGTTTTGGCCCCAGTCTTTCAAGGTCAGTGAAGACTCAGGACATAAGAGAACATGTACTGTAACATCATGTAACTCAGATGTGTCCCAAATTTTCTGATCAAGAAGATTATGGGGCCACAGAGGAATGTGATTGATGATGTAGTG
>NDGN011358258.1:0-14933 GCA_002564285.1 Tympanoctomys barrerae | reverse complement strand
TCATACTTTTCTACTGGATGGTTAAGACCAAGGTAAAGCAGGACCTATGCAACAAGAGTTGAAAAGTACATGAATGTTTTTCCTCCAAGGTTTTTTCTTTATTCTACTACTTCTGGGCTTGTTGTTTAAAAGATTACTGTCTTCAGCAAAATTTTTAACCTGAGTCTGGATAACTTTTCCTAAGTGACTAAGTTATAAAATCTCATTTAAAGCCTTGTCTGCCAATCCTGAGTGTTCTGCGAGAGAGGGCAGGCTGTGGGTCAGAGCACAGAAATGTTTACAGATGGCTTTCATAAGCTGGGAGGCCTGGGGAGAATTGGAGGACCAAGTGCAGTGCACTTATTTTGACAGTGGCTTAAAAAAAACCCAAAAACTACACATCAGATAGAATGCTTACATTCCTAAAGGTTTCCTAAATAGGCTAAGAAACAAATGAATAATAGCTTGCATATGTTTTGATAATTGCTTGTTCTCACGTTTTTTCTAAAATGTGAACCCACAAAGACACAGGCTGTGTCCTGGCCATGTGTTCCTACTCAGCGTCGTACGGTAGCACAGGGCTTTCTGCGCAGATAAGACAGGCGCTGAGTCCCTTGTTACTCCCGACTGTCGTTCAGCAATGTCTCGTCACCATCGTGTGCTTCTTTTCTTTGTGCATATTCCTTAACTTGGGAGATGGTTTTATATCAGTTAAGGTTGTATTTTCGGGCCTGTGTGGTGGTATAAGGAAGGGCCGGGGACGTGGCTCCCTGGGAAGGCCCTGGGACTGCGCTCAGCACATTCACCAGTGCAATGTAATCTTTTCCCCAAGGCTGCGCATCATGTGCCTTACTGTTGAAGTGTTGACTCCTGGGTACTTTCTTGTGTGTCTCTGCTGTAAGAAAGATGTCCCAGAATGAGTATTTCATTACTATAATTAAGGCAGTAATACTTTATGAATGTAATTTTCCATTTTGCAGTAATTCCAGGGCCTTAGCTATTTGCCACTAGACAGTGTACTTGGCTGGAAGCATATACTTTTGTGACTGGTTTTGATTTTAACTTAACTTTCAAGTTGAAATAACAGTGACTCATCAAAATGACAGGTGATATTTATTTATCTTGAAAATTCAGCATGAATATTTTGTTATTAAACATTTCGGGGAATTTCAACACTTCCTCGAGGATGACACTTTTGAAGTGTCCATGTAGATAATTCCCCGTTGTTCATGCCTGCTGTCCAGTGAGATGGGCCTGTCTGGTGGGTGGATGCTCTTGAGTACCGGTTACTTCCCAGATGGGTTAACGGAGCCCAAAGGTGTCCTTGCTTCCTAGCGCCAGTGGCCAGTGGACTGCAGCTCCTGTGCTAGCCCGCTCTTGGCGGTGGACCCAGCGGTGGCAGTGAGGAATGAGCTAGTTGTGGCAGGCGTGGAGTCTGCCCACCCACCCATGTGACTGTGACACCAGGTGTAGCCCAGCTGCATCCCGGAGGACCAGCGTCGCTTACAGTTCCCACTAGCATGTTATTTTTTTCTTGTTATGTATGAGAGAGAATATTTCTATCACAAACACAAAGAATCTCCAAAGCACCCCATCTGTCATTTATTTAGTGTGCTTTCCTGTTCATTCAGGAGGCTTTGAAGTACATGCATGACGCAGTGCCGAGTTCAGAAATGGTCAACCGTGCTTCCACCAGAGTTGGGGCAAGTGAGGGCTAGTCCGGGCAGGTCCCCTTGTTCCCTCAGGGCTCTCTTCAGGCCCATAACAAGCTGGAGGCCAAGGCCAGCAAGCGCTCTTCCCACTGGGAGCGGCCCTCCCAGGACCAACCCAAGAGCTGTGTGAGGAGATCTGCTGGGAGGCAGTGGCGCCCTGGGCAGGGGAAGGTACAGGCCCCGCTTACATACTGGCAGCTGTTTCCATTCACAGTCTAGCTGAGCATGATCCCTTAGGGGATTCAGTACATGATAGCAATCCATGATAATTTGCCTTAGTGTTGAGGTATGCAGAAACTCAAAAATATAACATGCTGAAGTAGCAAACCTGAATCCTTATGTTTGAAAAAAAAATAGATTTTTGGGTGTGAAGGAACCATTGTGGGTAAACTGATGCTCCCCTCTGAATTCCCTTCACGCAGTTCTCCAGCACACAGTGCTGTGCCAGGGGGCGCTCACAGGTCAGTGCTGCCCCTTCTCCGCAGAGCCCACTCTGTCTCTGGACGGCGCATCGAAGCTGATCACGGTCATCCTGTTCTTGACCAGCAGTTACTTTGCGAATATGGCGCACTTCTGTCCAATCTGATGTGAAAGGAGGTCTTACTGGGAGTTTTCTGGAAATGCAGTCTCGCTGCAGATAGTCCTGGGAAGAAATGGCTGGGTGGCTCCCAGTGCCCTGCAGCCAGAAGTCGGAGCCAGAGGAGGGAAGCAGAGGGAGGAAGGCGCAGGGCCGGAGGGCGGGAAGCCACACAGCTTACAGCTCATTGCCTCTGACATCAGAGGTGCTGTCACTGGGGACCTTTGCCTCATTTCGGTGTGTCTCAGGCATGATGTTATTACGAACACATCTGAAAATGCGCAGCTGGTCCGCTGACCGAAGGCTGGACCTGACTTCAAGTGAGGGGGTCCCGAGCAGGTTTTAGGTTCGTCTTTGGAGGAACATGATTTCCTCCTCATTCATAAAGATTTACGACTTTGCCTTTGCTAAGTCTGTTTAACGCTTTACACCTTTTAAAATGTATTACTTTCTAAGTATTTAGGGATATAAATTATTGGCTGTTAGTCCAGGATAATTTTGATATTTAAATCAGGATTATTCAAAAGGAAGAGTAAATAGAATAGTGGCAGATTAAAACTGAAATTTGAAACCAATTACACATTATTGTAGTTTGCTAAAAACATAAAATATGAAATTTTCAAATAGATTTTTGGCAGAGCTCTTGTGACTTTTGGATATGAGTTAAGGTTCAGTTCATATATCAGTGGTGTCTCAATGTAAGAAAATAATACCAAGTTCAAGGACTCTTGAGACCAGAGCAGTTTAATATGAAGTACTTATTTTGTCTTCATTATCAGTGCTTTTCACTTTCAAGTGTGTTATACTTTTGAAGTTATACCTTTTTATTTCTTTGCAGAATTTTCTCCTGTTTTTCATTTTTAAATATATTTTCTCTTATAACCTAATTCTGTTCCTTTAAAAAGACAGTAAAATCTGTCTCATTTTATACTTCTATCTTTTCTCCGTTTTTGTCTTTGGTCTTTTTGACTAATTTGTTCCACTTCCTCAGATGAATTTTAACAATGAGGAGGCACAGATGGGAAACTCAGAATCAGAAGCAGCGCGAGGGTGGGCTGGGCAGCACCGTTCCCGCGGCGTTTGGAGGCGGAGAGCAGCTGCCAGGAGCTCGCTGGTCTCGCTGCCCCGCCCTGCTGTGGTGGGCTGGGGCCTTGAGCCGGCTGGCGCAATGTTTCTGCGCCACAGCTGAGCAGGACTCTCGAGGCCGTGCCTCAGGGTCTGCAGCCAGATGCAGGCTGCAGCCGTGCTTCTCTGTGACGGCCAGAGGCCGCTTTCAGGCCTGGCTGCCCCCTGTCCACACTGCCGCCCTGCTTCCCGGGCTGCCACTGCAGTGCCTCCAGGTCGTCTCTGCTCCGAGCGGTGTAATTCAGCACTGGCATTTGTGGAGGAAAGGCAGTTGTCCCAGACTGAGCTGCTCAGAGCCCTGGGAAGCTGGGGGCCTGGCTTCTGTCCACCGTCCCTGCCCAAGGCCGCAGGTTCGCCTTACTGCAGCATCTCCAGTGGCCTACCTCGAACCCTAGTGCTGGAGCTGGCAGATGATGTGCACGGGCCTGGGGGTGGCTCAGGCCCTAGACGTGCAGTTTTCTGGGTGAAACAGCTTAGTAGGGCTACACATTCTTTTTAACATCTTGAGCATTAATGACCAGTTACTCAGATGTGTATTTTGTGTTTTAATTTCTTAAATCTTCAATGTGATGAAGATTCAAAACTGCTACGGATGCTCTACTGATCACTGTTACTGCAGTATTGTAAGGCATTTAGAGAAAAAGTATTATATTTTTTAGAAAAAGTGAGAGTAATAGTCTCTGGAGCACTCCAGATAAAAACATTTCACACGAGGAAGGATAATGAAATTATGAAACTGATACGAGAAGTTAAAGAATTTGCACCCAGTGTTCTGGATTAGCCAGCTTCAGAGTGTGCAGTGCATCATGTGGAAGACGGGTGTGGACAGTGTGAAGGGTGGGGTGTGAACAGCTGGTGTCGCAGAGCCCACGTGAAGCTGAGAAGGGCCCGCAGATGGTGTGGCTGCTGGGCCAGATCAGGGATGTCTTCAGGAAATGGCTTTGGTTTTTTTGAAGTTTCTCTATTTTCACAACACATACAGAACTGATTCTGATAGTTCCCACATGTCTAGTTGACTTCTATCAGCAATGAACAAAATCAATAATGTTCATTAAAATGTGGATTCTGTTTTTATTTTATTTTTTAAGGAAAAGTTTTATTATTTATTATTTTTTTATTTTTTTATTATTTACCTAAAAATCAGTGCCTAATCCCAGAAGATTTCAGAGAATGCTTTCTTTTCAAATGTTTCCCTTTACTAGTAATAAAACAACACATTTGTTTAACTTGACCTACCTGTGATCATACACCAAACCAGACAGAATTTCCCACGTGTCAGCCGCCCTCCCTCATCGCCGTCCCTCTGCCCCGGGCGCTGCGCCTTTACAAGCCCTGAGATCGCGTTGCTTCCATTGCCGGCTCCCCTGCTCAAAAGGCTTCGCGACCCCGTGGGTACCAGGACTGCAAGGTCCAGTACTTTGCTGGCTGTCGCGAGTTGAGCCCTGCCTGCTCTTTTCCAGTGGACAACAGCGGTGGAACATGAAAGGGTTGTTTTCTCTTTTTTTGCGGTACTAAGGATTAAACTAAAGGCCTGCGCTTGCCAGCAGGCGCTTATTCTACTGAGCCGTCTCCCCAGCCCCCGTTTTCTCCTTACAACGGCATTCAGCAGGGGATACCTGAGTGTGGGAAGAGGTGACCAGAACAGAGGTGCGAATCTTCAGCGCGATAGTACCACATTGCAAGTAATAACGTAGCCGCTTCAGCGAGGGCTGAGGCTGCCGTGGATGGAGTTTTATGTGCCTTTTTCACTTCTCAGATCCTCACACTCTTTAACTAAAATGGTAGGGTGTGTGCTCTATGTTTTGCTTCTTGTTTCATGAATATGCATAACCCAGGCTTCCAGGCCGTGTCCCACGCATTGCCGTCCCTTTAACTCATGGTAAGAGCGTGATAGCTCCCTCCTGGGAGCCGGCCGTATTGTCCCAGCACTAGGAGGTAACGTGTGTGTAATCTCAAGGAGAAGGCTGTGTAAGCCGTTCAGTCATCTTGCATCCTAGCAAGAACCGACAACGTTCTATCTTCTTATAGACTGACCCCATTGCAGAAGGACTTGTCAGCCTCTTTCTCCTGATCTCTTCACAAGGGATTCCTTCCATGTAAATATTGCAGCTTTGAAACAATTGTTAATGTTTTTAAAGTTTTAGTAGGCAAGTACTCTACCAGTGAGGCCTTTTTAAAATTATTTTACTTTGAGACAGGATCTTACTAAGTTAGCAGGCTGGCCTCAAAATTGAGATCTTCCAGGGCTGGTCAGATAGCTCAATGGATGAAAGTACCTACTTGGACAGAGCACAGTGGCTGGGGCTCGATCGCCTGCAGGCTGTGCCGACCCTGCCCCCCGGGGCACGCTGAGACAGTGATTGAGGCTGGGTGTGCTGGTGCACACCTGTAGTCCCAGCACTTGGGAGGCTGAAAATAGGAGGATCACTACAGGTCCGATCTAGGTAGTGAGACCCTGTAGACACTGTAGACTCTGTTGTAAGTTCATAAAAAGAAAAAAAAAATTGGAGATCTTCCTGGCTCCGTGTCCCAAGTACTGTAGCTGAAACTGTACGAGTGTGTGCCACCACGCCCAGTGCCGTCTCCTTTAAGCCCAGCTCCTCCTGTCTCACGTGGAGTAGACCCAAAAGATGTTCCTTGCTAACTGCATAATCTCATTGCATAATTACTTTCCCAGGAGTAAGCAGCTCTGAAGGCAGAGTGTGCTCGGAGCTCCAGCTTCGATCTTGCTTCCCGGATGTTTGAACTCACTCTCTCGTGGTCCACATCCTCTCTCCCTCTCACTTGCCTGCTTCCTGTATTCCCCTGGGCAGAAGCCGAGCCACCCACCGCTTTGTCCCAAGGCTGGCATGGTTTCTGTCTTTGTTGCCCTGGGCCAGGTGCTGGCCCCCATCATTTCCTACCCAGGCTCTTGCAATAGTTTATTTTTCTGTGTCTGTATGTTGCCTCCAGCTTTGCCCCAGTTACTCCCCAGAGTTACTAAGTGCTTCTTGCCTGTTCATTCAAACTGCTGGGGATGGGGGCAGCTGGGACGGGACCCAACCCATCCACCAGGCTCTTGTCCTCTCTTAGTGCCTTAGCTCAGTTGCTGGTCTTGCTGTCCTGGCCATGTCCCCACTTTGTGCCTGGAGTTTTCTTTCGACTGTGGACTGTAGTCTTACCTGATGGTAGCTAGAACTTGATTGGGCCATGGTTTCTCTTTGTAAGGCTGTGGCCTCAGTCCTGGAGCCTCTTGGACACAGCAGTGGCTGTTTGCCAGGTCCCTCCTGCCTGCTTTATGCTTCGTAATGCCCCAGCTCATTGTATCAGTAAACACCGAGAGTCTGACTGCATTCCTACGAGGCATCCAAGAAAACAGCAACATGGAAGCGCAGTGAATACTGGGGAATGTGACAACGTCCAACCCAGTTGCAGGAGGGTTCAAACTGGTTTTCTCAGATGGAAGTCATCTAAGACACTACCCAGCCAAACAGCATTTCATGTCCACTTGTCACCTGCATTGTACAGAGGGGGCAGAAGTTGCTCAGAGACTGTGACAGATCTGGAGTCTTGACACCTGGGGGAGGGGTGTGCTGTAGATGCTGCATAGCACCCTGCAGAGACCCATACTTTCTGCAGGATTCACTGATGATCATAGTCTCAGAGAGAGATTGTTCATGGGTGCAGCATAAAGCTGGACTCACTGGATTTATTTTCATAGGTGTAGCAAGGTGTAATTTGCCAGGAAGGCCATAAAAGTTGGATCTGTGGAATATTTCCTTAATCTCAGCTTGCTCATTTAAACCCACCCAAAAGCTTACCATCACAGTTCGTCTGCAGTGCTGTCGACTTGGCTGGATGCCCTCTCCGAGTCCCCACCTTGTTCTGTGGCTCTGTCCCCTCCATGCTCACCTGTACATCTGGGGAACCCGGCGAGCCAGGAGGGGCTGGTTTTCCGAGGGGCCTTGGAAAGCAGCGGCTGCTCAGGGCAGCAGCGTTGCTCGGGTGTCTGCCCATTTGTGGACGTGTCATTCTCACGTGAGGCGTTCGGCACACCCTGGGCAGTGAGGCCGTGCTTTCAGTTATGTCCTGATTACGGAGAAGACAAATGCTGGTGAGTCTGTGCCGACACCTGTGTCGCCCTGGAAACGAGAGTACTCACTGACGATTTCTGAGTTCTGGAGAGGTCAGACAGGGTGAGAAAGACATCATTTCCAAATGCTTCTTTTCTGTTTACAGAGATGCAGTCTACTAAATTTTTATGAGAAAAAAACATAAAAAGAGAATAGCTTCCTTTAGATACTCAATACAGAACATTAAAAAACTACCAGTCCTCCAGGTAGGTCCACAGTGCTCCCGCAGTGGCTTTTTTATGCCTAGTAATTACTTTTATTCTGGTTGGACCTGGCTTAGCAGCCCTGAGAACTCATCTCTGTCTCTCAACCAGAGTCCAGAAACCTTGATTTAATCCTTTGGGAGGGTCAGAGTAAGACAAGTGGGAATCTGCAGACTATTGTTAACTAACTGTTGACGGTTCCAGCTCATTGTAAGAATAACTGCAAACAGGCTGGGGACATAGCTCAGAGACCTAAGTGCCGGCCTGGCAAGCACAAGGCCTGGGTTCATCCCCAGTACTGTGTGCTGTGCCGGCCCCAAGTGCTGAGCCAGCCGCTGAAACTGGGTGTGGTGGCGCACACCTGTAATCTCAGTGCTGGGGAGGCTGAGACAGAAGGATCACTGTGCGTCCAAGCTTTGTAGTGAGACCCTATACCAAATAAATAATAAATACATCAATAAATGATTTTTTAAAAGAATAACTGCAAATAACAAAGTTGTTCATGGAATGCAAAACAATGTTGTAGACAAAATACCATAAACAACGATTAACCTTACTTTTTAAGTATAATCTTAGTTTAGAGAATTGACTGAGTTTGATTCCCAGTACCAAAAAAAAGAACAAACAAATGAAAGAAAGAGACAGAAAAGAAAATTAAACCAATAAATCTCGTAGGAAAAATTCATTAGGTATAATAAAATAGTCCTAGGGTATACCATACCATGAACATGTCAGGCCTAGAATTAGAACACAGATCTTGCTGGTGGGAGTTCGACCTCATGGGTGGGTGATAATGTTTTACCTCGTGGATTGAACCGTAGCACTAATAGTCTTCTTTGCTTTGGAATTTTCTTTAAAAGTTTGATGGTAACACATCAAGTGGACACATCTAGCGCCTGTTTTTTATAAAGTAAGAACAAATACATGTTATTTTCTAAGCATTTGGAAAATTTCAGAACCATCAGGTACAAAAGATATTTAGGATTTGACAGGGAGAGCAAAATATCAGAAGTCGTTAGGAAACTGAACACAGTATTTAAGACAAGGTCATGGGCTACTTAGAAACATTGAACACGAGTAATGCTCACTTACTTGGTGAGCAAATCTGGACAACTTTTGGAAGAATATTTGTGGGTAGAATGAAAATGTACATTCTTATGCTTTATGGCAGTATCTCACAGAAGATATAGCTGCTTTAATTAAATGAGGAGTTTTCTTAACTCCTTGGAATTTTAAGAATATTCTGTGTAACAGTCAGGATTTTACTAGAGAAACAGATATAACAGAAGATATACAGATGCATAAGAAATTACGAGATTGGCTTACGATGTCAGCCAGAGGGCATCTGCACACTGGAGACCAAAGGATTCAGTCCAAGGTCTGGAGCTCACTGCAGTGTGCCCTGCAAGTCCATATCAGGAGGCCAATAGGTCTGTGATCAGAGGCTGATAAGTCTGCACTACAGGAGTGGAGGATCCAAGGTGGAAGCTGAAGAGTCTGCACTAGAAGCCAGGAGATGACATCCAAGCTAAAGGACAGTCCATGTGAGTACTGGAACTCCTCTGGAGAGTGGAAGCAAGCCCACCCTTCCTCATTTTGCTTTTATACTATCTAGTTAATGCGCTGCCCTAGGGTGGGTTCTCTTCACTAGGGCGTAGAATTGCTGAGTCAGCTTAGTTAAGCTTCTGAACCTCTCAAGTTGACATAGTCAGTCAACCCTTACACTCAGTTTATAGGTGCCTGTTTGTTGCTGTGCCTGTCACAATAAAGCTTCATTAAGAGATGGCATAACCTCCTATGGTGACATATCTCCTGAGATTCTAGTACCAGAGCAGTGAGCACACACCCTGGTGGGCAGTGCTGGGGCTCTGGACTGAGAGTGTGTCTCATAGAATCTCTTTTACCTGCTGGATGACCTATGGCTGGTTTGTGGCCTGTGACCAGGGGTCCCTCCTGTAGGAAACTTGTGTATCTACACTGGTGGACCCTGTGTCCTGTTCGGTTGTCCACTCCCAGTCATGCAGGGCAGTCCTGAAGAGTTAGGGAGAGAGAGTGGAGACCACCCATGGGCAGGGACTTTCTTTCCTGAGGCTAGGACATTGTCCAGACACTTTCCCAGAGGAGTTGTAATTGGAAGGCCTCAAGCAAGCTGGTAGGAGTTCTTCAGGTCACATGACTGAGCACTGCCATGGTGGCTCATCTGCAGACATGGCAGGGTGAGGAGCAGCAGGACTCAGCAGGTGGGCGTGTCTGGCTGTCCTTGGGAAGGTGTTCACTGAGAGGAGGTTGTGTGAGGCAGACATTCCAGTTGGCTGCACTGACCACCGACCGGGCAGAGAGCATTGAGACCTGGAAACTGAGTGATAGCACCCGGGTTCTTTCTGTAGGAGAAAGTTGGGCTTAGGGTTAAGAGAGGGACTAAGGCAACATGGAGTAACGTGCCTTCACTGTGATGGCCTTGCAGGGGGGTGGGCATCTGTGCACCTCCAAACTGACACAAGGAACGTATAGCTCTGGTTCTAAACATTCAGTCAGGGATGGGGCATGACAGAAATACAAAAGTCAGTCCGGGTGTCTACTTTCTGTAGCATGAAATGCTTAGTTCTGAACTCAAACTAAAAACCACCTATACTAGAAAACCAAGACTAGGGGCCGGCCAAATAGCTCAGCGGATTAAAGCACCTGCTTAGGCAGACACAGGGACCAGGAGTTCAATTCCCAGGCCTGTCGTGCCAGCCCTGCCCCCAGCGCATGCTAAGACGTGATTGAGTCTGGGTGTGGTGTCGCATGCCTATAATCCCAGCACTTGGGAGGCTGTGAACAGGTGGATCATTCCGATTCCGATCTGCATGGTGAGACCTTGTAGACCCTGTAGACCCTGTCCTAAATACAAAAGAGAAAGAAAGAAAGAAAGAAAGAAAGAAAGAAAGAAAGAAAGAAAGAAAGAAAACAAACTAAGACTTATTTTTACCAATGAAGACAAGATTTTTA
This sequence comes from Tympanoctomys barrerae, assembly GCA_002564285.1. Taxonomy (NCBI): domain Eukaryota; kingdom Metazoa; phylum Chordata; class Mammalia; order Rodentia; family Octodontidae; genus Tympanoctomys; species Tympanoctomys barrerae. The sequence continues at coordinate 4,234 of NDGN011358258.1, read as the reverse complement.
TCAACACATTTATGTATTTTTTAATTTTTCTTTTAAAATGAAGAAACAACAATGAAACAAAAATTTCAAAGCAAGATAGGTGGGTATCGATGGTTATTGTGTATTGTCATCTTCAAAGTAGGTGCTCAGATTACAAGATATAGTTATGAAAAATTGATTGAACAGTGTAAGCATAAATCTTTTCAGTGAAATAATAGAAATTAGTAGTACAGCTATCTTGTGTGTGTATGTATTTGTGTGTCCTTTTCCCTTTCTTCTCTTCTCCTTTCCCATCCTAGTTTCTCTTCCCCTTTGTCAGCATTGTGTGCTGTTCTTACCAACCAGTTGCTGTCATCTCATCTGTCTTCTTCTTCTCTCCCCTCCTCTTCCCTCTCCTTTTTTCTGATGTTTTTTGGGGTTTTGTTTGTTTTGTTTTTTTTGAGACAGTCTTGCTCTGTGAGAAATGCTGGCCTTGAGCTCACTGTAAGGCAGGCCAGCATACAACTTGTGGGCATCTTAGTGTCTCAGCCTCCTCAGTGCTGGATTATCGATGTGCGCCACCATGCCCAGCTTATTTCATCATCATCATCATCATCATCATCATCATCATTTCTATCTATAAAACCAGACCCTTTGCATATTATTTTGAGAGTGTTTATTCTGGGCAGCTAAAATTGGTGATTTTGCTGGGTGATCGTCCTTGGTTTTTTTTTTGTTTGTTTGTTTTGCTTTTGGCGGAATCAGGGATTGAACTCAGGCCCTTACCCCTCAGGTTGATACTGGATGTTAGGCGTTTTTGAGATATCTTAGTAAATCCTAAACTAGCTGTTTTTCCCTGAGAGACTGTCAACTTCATGTCACTGTGACAGAATTCTTGGAAGTATTTATTTGACTAAGTTTTGGGGACCCCCCACCCATGCATGATCCCTGGGCCCAAGTGCTCTGCAGACGTGGTGTTGTGTGTGATGAGGTGAGGCCACGGCATGGTGGCTGGGAAGCCTAAGACTGAGGGAGGATGCCAAAGCTGTGTGCCCCACAACCTGAACCCTTTCACGAGAACATTCCACGTACAAGGTGGACCCCCTCCCTACATGCTGCGCTGAGACTCAAGGCTTAGCTCGCGGGCCCTTAGGAAACACTGGTGATCCCAACCATTGCGGGCAGTGCGAGCAGAGCCTCCGTGCTGGGCCTTGTGTTTCTGCCTAGCACAGCTGTTTGTGTTGCTATTAGGTTCTTGCCACATACGGAGCTATAGAACGGCTCAGCAGCACTGCGGGGCCTCATTGCAGAGGATGTGAGAGAGCCAGTGTGAAGCGGGCGCTTTTCCTTTCCATCCTGATCTTCCGAGTTTACCTTCTTGACTGTTAACTGTAGCATATGTCCATCCGTTCTCCATCCATCGCTTTAAAATTCATTTCCAAGTAGCCACAGATATCAATACCTGCCGTATTCTTAAGCGCTCCTTTGACTAATCAAGAATTACACAGATGTATTTTCATAGCCCTCCTTTGCACAATCAGTAAGCACAGTGCTTAATCGTATTGTAGATCACTTTGCACTGCATTGCGTTGCAGGCCACGGCCCTTCTGTCCCGCGGCTTTCACCTGCGCCTCCCGCATTGGCATCGGCTGGCACCCTGTGCTCATGGGTAGCACTCACCTCTTGCGGGCTCTGCAGCTGGGTCATGTGCACGAAGCTTGAGTCCTCAGATTCCTTATAAGACACCTGCCGGTCAGAGGTTGTGGCTGAGCAGCGCTAGCTCTTTTCTTGCTTCTGACTATTTCTTCTTTCCACTTCGGGTCCAGAGTTCCCTTCCTCCTGCCTGGCTGGACGTGGGGCAGGCTTCAGGTGGACTTGGGATCTGCCTTTTGCATGGCACTGACACGAATCGTGGCGTGGTTCTCCAGCTTGGACCATGTTGATGAGTGTGGCAGTTCAGAGCCTAGCTTAATAGATGACATGAGAGCTATGTATGTATAAAGTGTATGTAAAGATGGATCAGCAGACATCAACTTTTATTCCCTATTTTGTATTGATCCATTTACAATGAATAGCTAACAAGTATCTTCTTATTTTCCACCTGGGCCCATTGCAGGTGCTGGGGAGAGAGTAGGAAACAGTTCCTGTGTTTGTGAACTCAATGTTTCTGAGGGGGGCAAAGCTAGACAGTAATGAAGAGGAATAAAAAAAACACGCGGTGTGATCAGTGCTTAGGAGAAGCAGACCCGAGACATGGCGGTAGCAGAGAGGCTTGACGGCGCACCTCGGTCCTGCGGGAGCAGACTCTGGCCCTGTGTGTTGGAGGGTGGAGAGGGACACTCACACTCAGGCTCAGCCTGCCAAGCTGAGTGGGGGTGTCACGGACCCTGCGCCGACCAAGAGGACAGAGGCTTAGTATGGGGGTGTTATGGTTTGGGTCTAGATGTTCCCCGAAGCTTTACATGGTCATAGAGGTTTTTGGGGGGTTGCTGAGTCCAGAGTTTGTGGTTGATTTGTGATGAAGTATGTGATTGCTGCATCCACCCTGGGGCAGGTAGCCTGCATACAATGTAAAGGACAAAGGGAAGCCTGCCCTTCCCTCTCTCCCCATGTTCTGTTGCTTTTAGTCTTCCCTTGTAGCTTTTCTACCTCCGTCCACCATGAACAGTTGCCCCTCTGCCCTGTGCCACCATGCCTTGGAGCCAGCCTGTTCTGGACTGAAACCTCCACAAACTGAGCCAAATGAACCTACTCCTTTTAACTGTGAGTGTCAGGTATTTTGTCTCATCAAAAGGAAAAGTAAGCCGGGGTGGGTCATTGGTCACGTGTAGAATGAGAGGACAGCCAGGCAGCAGTGAGGAAAGTGGCACTCCATCTGATGAGAACAGAGCTGCCTTCCCCAGTGGGGCTCTGCAGGAGCAGGCTGGGAGGAAGAGCCATGCTCTGTTTTCTTTGACTACGATGACATGCACAACAAACCCTGCCATTTCACCCGTTTTAACCCTATGGTGCGGTGTCACGTGTGCTCTCAGTGCTGTGCAGCCGTGGCCACTGGCTGTTTTCCAGCCTTTTCCCTCAGCCCCAGCTGGGGCTGTGAAGTGCACAGCCAGTTCTCAGGTCCACGTGCCCCTGTGTGCCCGGCCTGAGGCCCCTAACCACTCTGTCTCAGGTGAGGGCCATGCAGAGGGTCTCGGGGAGCGGAGTCGTACCGTGTCTGGCTTCCCTCATAGTCCAGCATGTGTGGGGGCAGAACTCTACTCCTGCTCATCCTAGCAACTGTCCACATAGTTATTCCTCTGTGGGTGGCACTGATTATGCTGTGCTTTGAATGTGTCCCTAAGTTTCATGTGTTGAAAATCCTGTCTTCAATGCAACCACAATGAGAGGCAAGACCTGAAAGAGGCAGTGGGCCGATGTGACAGTGCACGCCTGTAGTCTTAGCTGAAAGCCTCAGATCCCATCTCCAATACAAAAATAAAATACTAGAAAGTGAATACACAGGTAACTGGGTGAGGGCAGAGCATTCCTGAACAGGTGTGTGTTATCACAGGACAGTGTTCTTTATCACAAAAGGTGATTTTCACCAAGGACATTTGGACTCTCACTGTTCTCCTGCCATTCCAGGAGAAGACAGCGTGGCCCTCAGCAGCGCTGCAACCTGGTGCTGGCCCCTCCAGACCAGAGCAGCACAAAGCGCAGTACGACCAGCTGCTCCTGTCTGCTGGTGCTGAGAGCAGTGCTCCCGCTTCCCGGGCGACTCGGACATCTTGTCCTGCACCGGGCAGAGCTGCCAGTCCTGGGTGTCTCTTCCTTTAACCTGCTCAGCAGCCACTACCCCTTCCGCTGTGAGCCTGGCTTCTGGCTTCTCCACATCCGCCCACACTAGTGCCTTCCATCCTGCCTCTCTGTCCACTTCTAAGTAATCAGCTAGGAGGTAGACAGGATTCTCACACGGAGGCTTTGACAGGAAGTGCCCTAGGTGCTAGCAGTGTGGGCGTCGTTTCTGGTGCTTGCTTAGTGCTCATTGCTTATTTCCTCTGGAGAAATGTGTGTTCAAATTATTTGCTTGCTATCTTCCCTTTTTCTTTTATTTGCTCACTTTTTAAATTTGATTTTGATTTTTTTATTAAGTCATAGGGGTTTTTAGATACTAGGAATGTTATGCACATCTCAGATATATAGTGACAGACATGCCATTCTGTAGGCTGTCTTCATATTCCTTATAGTATTGATGACATAGCTGCTGTTTTCAATATAGCTATGTTTTTTATTACTT
>NDGN011358251.1:285-10430 GCA_002564285.1 Tympanoctomys barrerae | reverse complement strand
AGAGAGAGAGAGAGAGAGAGAGAGAGAGAGAGAGAGAGAGAGAGAGAGAGAACCTTTCTTGGCTCCCTAGTACTGGCAACACAAATTCCAAACTCATCAAACCAGCAATCAAGTCCTTTAGCAATTGGCCTCTACTCATACCCAGCAGACTCATCTTCTCCGCATACCCACACTGTCCCTGCGCATTCTCACTGCACTCTTTGCCCAGGCTGTTCCCTTTCTAGACTGTTCTTCCACCTCCCAGCTCTAAGATTTACCTCCACTGTGGGAGCCGGAAGCTGGCCTTACACTACGCTTGTTACCCAGTGTATTTGCCACCTCCCCTGAGCACTCTTGGCTGCTTCAGACCCGCAGGAGGCCCACAAAGAGGGGGAGACTGAGGCTCAGGAGGAGGAAGGGATTCAAGCAGCGATGCAGATGCAAGAAAGATGAGGCAGTTTGAGTAGAATTCCAAGCCTAGGTGTCCCTTTCCCCAAAGATGGATGACTTTTCTCAGCATTTGGCTGTTGGGACAATGTGGCTTCCTTGAAAGCCAGAAAGTAGCCAGAGGGCAGCCTGGCCTTGGTGGCTCTCCCTGGCCTGGGAAAGGTCTTGCTCCTGGACAGTAGAGACAGGGATTTGAACCCTGCATCCTCCAGAAGACAGGTGCTGGCAGAAGAGAGGCTTGAGTCTGATTTTTTTTTTTTTTTAGTCTGATTCTGTTGCCCCAATTTTCTTCCTTCCTTCCTTCCTTCCTTCTTTCCTTCCTTCCTTCCTTCCTTCCTCCCCTCATTCCATCATTCAGTCACAAATACATATCAAAGACGCACTCAGCACCAGGCAGAGCACTAGGACCCAGAGAGATGACATCTGTGCTCACACACAGTCACACACAGGCACAGACTGCAGTGTGGCCAGCAGTGCCCTGAGAATATAGCAGGAAAAGAGGGCACTACTTCTGTGGGGGAGTCAGAAGAGACCTCCAGGAGAAAGGACTCTTCTGAGGTCTGAGGGAATCTGAGGGAACGGTGCTCCCAGGTGAGGGAACTACCTGTGCAAAGCTGACTTGGCTGTGAGGCTCTGGAGGTGCCTGCTTGTCCCCGAGCCCGACCCTCCTGTGTGCCTCATCAGCGTGGGCTGTGGTGGTGGCTGGGCAGTGACCAGCCTGGAAAGGAAGGAGAGGCTGTAGTTGTTCTTCCACTGCCCCACTTTAGCTGGTAAATGGGTTTGGATGAAAATGCAAATAGCACTCTAGGCTTGGGAGGCCCGCCTCTTCAGAGTCACCTGGGGCCAGCAAGCTGTGTAGTGTTCTAGGCACTGAACACCTCCGTGCAGAGTGCGTTCTTTCCCCCTTGGACAGCTGCCCTCAGGGCACAGGTCTTTTCTTGAGTGGAATCTTCCCCTTTGTTTCCATCTTCAGGTGTGGGGACACCTGTGCAAGCCCCTGACAGGGGACTCCAGTGGGTCTTGGGCCTGGGCCCTTCCTCCAGCCCCCTCTATGCTCCCCTCCTCTTCCTGGCCCTCTCCCGCTGTGAGGCCCTGAGGCTTGCTTTCTCCCTGGGGTTCAACTCCATCCCTGGCGCCACTTCCTGCCTCCCTGGGAGGCCTCTGCAGAGGCCATGTCTGACTCCCTACTGGTACTGGAAATCCTAGCTGCTGTTCTCTTTGTGGGGACAACCTCCCAACTTTTCAGCAGGCTAACCTGGGACATGGTGGTGCTCATCTGCATTTCCAGCTCTAGGGAGGTGGAGACAGGAGGATCACTAGGAGTCCAAACTGAGAGTGAGATCCTGTATTAAAAAAAAAAATAATAAAAATAAAAAAATTCTAAACTCTTCAGCGGACTGCACTGCTATGAGTCTGGGATCCCTGAGCTGATAGGGCTGCTGTGCCCTGTAACCCCATAGCACCCAGAGCCCTGGTGCTCAGTGTCAACTTGGGAGTGCTCTGCTCCCCCTTCTGCGGAAGGCTTGAGGACAACCACACAGTCTGACTGATCTGGCTCCCAGGAACTATCAGTCCCTGTGTGCTGAATGGCTCAGCTAAAGGAAGGTTCTTAGGACCAGAGCACTTGAAGGGCTGCTGGGCATGGGGACATCTGGCTTGTCACCAGCAGAAGAGCAGGCCCATGGGGTCCCTCAGCAACCCAGGACTCTATAGCACCCCTTTGGAATCCATCTCTGCAGGACTCCTGCACACGGCCAAGACCTCCACCAGGCAGGCTGCTCACTCTGCAGCTCCTCGAGGCAGCTTCCTGTCCTCACCCCCTTATCTCCCCAGCCAGACAGAAAAGAGGAAGTTGTCCTCTCCCTCCCAACGGTAGCAGAGACTCCCCCTGGGCCTTAGGAAGGGGCAGTGTGTCCCTTGAGGGTGGGCCCGGCCCTTCCAGGCCCGCCTCCTCTCTCTGCTGCTATCACAGCCCTCTTCTGAAAGTAGCTACTCCCCTGCCCACGTGCCTCCCGTGCCTCCCGTGCTCCCTATGCCCATTATGGGGACCTTCTCAAGTTTCAATGATGCAGTCACCCGCTGCAGCACTCGTGCTGCAGATTCACCAACACTGTCCTGTGCTTTTCCCCAGGAAGAGCAGCTCCAAAGCTAGCCTTTCAGGCCAACTTGCCAGTTCATCTCGTGTCCCTGCCCCTCCACCACCTCTGACTCCAGTCACACTGACCTGTCTTCTCCACACCCCCCTCCTTGCCTTTGCCAGTCTTTGCGATGTAATTACCTGCACTGAAAAACACTGCTCCTTCTCTTCCTTCTCCTCTTCCTCCTCCTCTTCCTCTTCGCTTTATATGGTATTGGGGATTGAATTTGGCCTTCAAGTTGAGCTACGTTCCCTGCCCTTTATTTGTTTTGGAGATATGGTCTCACTAAAGTTAAGAGTGTGTCCAAGCTGGGCTTAAACCTGCTATTCTCCGGCCTTAGCTGCCCAAGCAGCTGGGACTATAAACATGCACTGATTCATTGGGTCCATTCGTTGGGTCCATTCTTCTCATCTTTATACAATAAAACCTTCCCTGTCTTTAGAATCCTCTCCAAAAAAGTCCTGGACCTCTTGCTGCCCTCTGCCTCCACCCAGAATGACCCTGTGTCCAAGTACATCTCTGGGTTGGTCTGAGTTCCCATCTGTAGTCTGTAAATGATGCATCTCTTCAAGATAAACACTGTTTGGGGATCATCATGAGACCTAAGAGGGAGCCCCATGTGTGACGGTCAGACAGCTGCCTGTAGGTTAGGAAGGGCATGAAACAGAAGCTGGGTCTGTAACGCTCCAGGTGCACCTCAGTGCCCAGTGCTGTGGCTCTAGACCCACGCACTAGACCTTCAAAGATACTGGCTAAATGAGTGTGGCTCTGGCCAACGCAATTGGACAAGAAAAGCAAATGAGGTACAATGCGGGAAAGTGAAGAATGAATGAGCACGCGTGCCTACCTAGCAGCTTGGGCCACTCTTACCACGGTCTCTGTTAGACTCTCTATGGCCGCAGCGAGGTCAGAGGTCTGAGTCCCAGGGCTGGAATTTGTCCTTGGCCACAGAATGAGTTGGATTCCTCTTAGCTGCATGCTGCTTTGTCTGCCACAGTGTAGTGTATAGCCTTGCATCTGGTCTTGTGCTGCTACTATCCACCTCTTGGTGGTGAAGGGAGAGCCCCTGCTTGGCAGAGAGGGGGCTCAAGCTGTTCCCTGTTCTCTGCCAAGCTTGGCCAGTCAGCCCCCAGGGCCTCAAAAGCAGTCAGCACTGGGTTATAAGTGAGTGAAATGCAAAATCGTTTTTTCTCCTGTAAATGGTTACACCAGACCAAGCTTGTAGGCCTTTAGACACAACTTGAAAGGAATTTGAGAGTAGACTTGCTCTCCGGGTGGAGAAGAGGGCCTCAGCATAGATACCCAAGACCTCCTCTTGGTCAGGCCTTAGGTTTGGGGACCTATCCTTGTCCACTATGTACAGGGTGAGGGTTAGAGGCTGCTGAGCCTGCCCTCCTCAGAAGGGCTTCCAGGCCTGAGGCTGGACTAGGGTTTCTGAGAAGGTCCTGAAGCCAGCCTGGGTTCTCCTAGGCATCACAATGCTGTAGAAGTCTGGAGCACGCCCTCCCCCAGCCGAGGTTGCTGGACAGAGAGGGTGGATGTGAGATTCTTGGTAGGAGCTTGCTTGCTCAGGTGTCTACCAGGACAAAGTGGCAAGAGACCCATGCCCCTCCCTGTGGCTCTCAGGCTGGGGACAACAGAAGAACCCAGGTCTCTGGGGAATCCAATTTCCTCTGTGCATCCCCTACTTGTGGTTGTGTTCATGATTTCCATGACAACACTGGACTGTTCTCTACCCTGTTGAGGCTGGCTGTCCTGACTTTCCCCCTCACTGGCCTTTCAGGCTTTCTTGTCCTGTGTGCCAGGTCTCCGCCCTGGCGTTCCCTGTGTTGGGCAGCCAGCCCAGCTCCCTGGGGATATCCTGTCATTGTGGCCCAGCGCCTAGGCCTTGTGTTTGCCAGGTCAGCTCCAGCGCTCTGGGTCCTTTCCAGGTCCCCAGGTGGGGCCCAGGAGTCCCGAGGGGAGGGGAAAGTTGGCAGAGGCACCCATTTCTGTGTGGCAGAGCTGGGCACTGTGTCTAAGACACCTGATGCCTGGGCTGTGGCCAGCCTCAGGGTAGACGCATAGGTGGGGCTCTCTGACCCCTTGCTGGCCCTGTGAGTGACTTTGGCATGTCCTCTATGTCTCTTACCTCCCTTCTCAGCCATGACTCGGGGCAAACCCAGCTCAAACCCAAGAGACCGTGGCTATCTGTGCTACTATGAGTGTGCTCACTCCCAGAGTAGACAGGCGGGCTGGGTGTCTTCGGAGGCCCTTTGCTGGGCTGGGGCGGCTGGCGTCTTACAACCACACTGGAAAAGTCGGGATTTGCATGAAAATACCCAAATTTGCATGAAAATGCCCAGATTTGCAAAGTGGGGTCTATTTGCCTCAAATTCCCTGGAATCACACCCCTCATTTGCATACTCAAATCAGCCCAAGCCCTCCTGGGTCAGCCTTTCAGGGTCAGCCTTTCAGGGCATCAGGGGTTCTGACACCTGCAGGGGTGTGAGGGCAAGAGATAACAGGGCTAGAGTCCTGGCTGGTGTGGGTACCTGAGAAGGGCTTCATCTTTTTATTTTTTTAACTTTATTTTTGGTCCTGGGGGTTGACAGCAGCACATGCTAGGCAAGTGCTTTACCACTGAGCCTCAGCCCTGGCCCTCATTTAATCTTTAGGGGAGCTGCTTCTGTCATGCTCAGTGAGGCAGGGCCTACCTGTTGGCACAGAGGGAACGCCTGGGGCATCCTGGCCTCAGAGTGCAGGTTGTTCATCCCCATGTTGTGAAAAGAGGGTGGCCTGCCTGCTACAGATCAGGGTGCCCAGTCTGGCGCTGACTGGTTCCCAAATGTCCTCTCAGCCTCTTTAAAGACCTGAGTTTCCTACTGTCACCTGTGGCAGGAGTTCGACCACCACCTGAGCAGTCCATTGGTTTCAGCTCCATTGTATCAGACAAGTGACCAATCCTGCTGAGCTTCAGTTTTCTCACTGCACAATGGGGTGTGGAGCACCCCATTCCCAGGGCCACTATGATAGCACAGGGAGGTAGTAGTGGGCCTTATGTGCAGGGCCCCTCTGATTCTCCCACCTGCTCCAGAGGACCCAACCTGGTTCTGGCCTCTGTCCCCTGTGGCACTCCCCTCTGATCAGACTGTCTGTGACCTGACCAGGAAGCTGGCCAAAGGCAATACCCACCCAGATCCTGGAGGCAAGAAGCCAGCCTGCAGGAACAAAGAATTTTCCATGGCTCCACAATTAATGAGGAACTGACACTCTTTAGGGCTTCAATGGGTCTTTCACCCTCCTCTCCTTCTCCCATATTTCCATCACGGGTGATATTTACTTTGGAATTCTTCCCAGGACTTCAGGAGCCCAGTATGGGTAAGTGGAAAACAATACATAAGAAAAGATGGGGTGTGTTTTGTAAAGGTAGTTTTGGCAACTTTGTAGTCTTGGCTTTAAAACATATTGCAAGACAGCAAGTATCAAAACCAAATGGTTTTGTGCTTCAGTCAGTTCAGTGGGACCACTGCCAGCTGCAAGACACTGCTGAAACTCAAAGATGAAGATGCCGCTTCTTTCCTCAGGAGGTTCACAGTCTGGGGATGCAGAGAAGTGTACCAAAGCAGCTTCCCAAGGCTCTGATTGGTTTTTTGTTTGTTTGTTTGTTTTTTCGGAACTGGGGATTGAACTCAGGCCCTTGTGCTTGCCAGGCTAGTGGTTATTTTACTGAGCCATCTCCCCAGCCCACTGATAGTTTAAAAACACATTCTGTGGAGAAAGCTCTGGAGTTAAACCCTTACTAGCTACTCACTTCTCTACTTGGGAAAGTTGCTCAGTGTCTCTGAGTCTCAGTTTTATCATCTGTAAAATAGCAATCATAGGTCCTACCTTAGTGGACAGGTGTGAGTTTCAGAAAACACAGGTGTATTTTTAGTGGGCCGCGCAGTAGAGATCACCGCCTCTCCCCCCACCTTTAGCTAACAGAGGGCTGACCATGCTCCAGGTATTAAGTGCCTGGCCTAGATCTGGGACCTGTCCCCTGCCTGGTAGCAAAACCAGTGAGGGTGGACCACCTGACAGGTGCCTGCCCAGGGTCTCAAGGTCATGGCCCCCATCCTGAGTTTTTTTGCCTTATGCCTTGGCCTTGGATTGGGAAAAGGTCACAGAGTGGTGCTGAGGTCTGAGACAGAGGGGCCTAGGGTGCCCATGAGCCCCGCTGGAGAGCCACAGCAGGAGCCAAGGGACAAACAGCAGGAGACCACACTGCTGGGGCTTCTGGGGAGAACAAAGAAAGGAAAAGGGAGAAACGGCTTGCTCGTAACCTAGGTGATGAGTTGCAGCCTTCACTGGTGATGGGATGTGGTCTGCGCCACAGACCTGCCTGCAACCTTGGGCAGTGGATGCTCCAGCAGAGTTCGCACAGCTGGGAGGGAAGCCATAGGAGCTCAGGTGCTGTGTACTTCCTAGGAACCATCAGATGCGGGGAGGGAAGCCAGGGACAAGGGTGGAACCCAGTTGATGCTGGAAGTCACCTTGAGGCCTCGGCCCCATGACTTTATGTCCAGCTACTTGGGCTGCAAATATTCCGTATTGGTGTTTTGTTTTGTTTCCTTTTCGACTCCCCCCACCCTTCTTTTTACCTAGGGCTTCACTCTTGCCAAACAGGTACTCTATTACTGAGCTACACAACCCAGAAAAAGCCGAAGCTTGCTGGTTAGGATGGTGTTTCTGAGCCCTGCCTCTGGCGCTGCATCTGCTTGAGTTCTTTCCTTCTGACCCCAGGCCCTGCCTAGATCTCCATAAGTCCGCATCTTCGGCACCTGTACTCAGGGTTGAACAATCCTGTGTCTTCCAGTGGCTGCCTGCCCAGCCCTGCCCAGCCCTGCCCACAGGCACAGAACGGGGGGCCACAGGCCCAGGCATCTTCAGCCAGCTGGGATGCGGAGGCCTAGATGTCAGGGAGAAAGCCAGCAGGTGCTTCTCTTGCCTCTTCAGATAACGTCTGCCAGGTCACCCTGAAAGCCAAAGAAATTCCTGAGGCAGCTGTCCCTGCCCAGAACCCTCTGTCCTGCCTCCTTCACTTTGGAGGCCAGAGGTGACAGGTAACAGGCTTGCAGGCTTCAGGCCTGAGAATGGCTTGTGCAGCTGGGGCAGGGCTGGGAGGTTCTGCAGCTGTCTGAGAGTGGGGACACCTGGCTAAGCTGTGGCTCCAAGCAGGGGCAGGGATGCCCTTGCCCTGCCCTGGCAGTCACCTCACGTGTCACAGTCTGTGAATGTACCAGCTCACTCTCTGCCTTGCTTTTCCCTAAAGCCATTCCTAGGGACCTGGAGGGACAGGAAGAGTGGAAGGGCACAGGAGAGGCTTGTAGCACAGGGCAGGCCTTGGATGCAAAGTTATCTGCGACTCAGCTGAACCTCACAGGATGACAAAGGGGCCGAGAGAGAGCCCAGGCCTAAGCAAGTCCCTGCTGGGGGGCCGGGAGTCCTGGAGGGAAATGCTGTTTGATCCTTATTCTTAGAAACAGGAAATAGCAACTTCCCAAGAGCAAGCTGACCTCATCCCTAAGCCCAACTACCTCACAGCAATAAGGCTTCATCTCTCCAGGAAACAGAGTCAGCCAGTCCACGGCTTGTCTCTGCACTTCTGTTCTGAATGTAGGTGATCACCCAGAAAGGAATCTGCCCTCGATTACAGGCCCCTGGGACTGGCAGAGTGTCATAAGCTTTATCCAGGGAACCTTTGATTTCTCGTGATTCTCGTGTTTTGTGCGCTGTGTTATAGTGTCTAGACAGCCCTTGTGCCCTGATAGGGCCTTGGGGAGGTGGCTGGACTGTGTGGACAGTGGAGCTGGCTTGCTGTTAGGAGGTGGAGTCTGGTTGGAAGAGCTTAGTCAGTGGGGGTGCGGCGTGGAGAGGGGATCCCCATCCCCAGCTCCTCCCTCCACTCTCTTTGCTTCCTGGTGGCTGTGTGGTGAGTGGCTGTGCTCCACCAGGCCCTTATGCAGTGCTTCGGCCACTCATCTTCTAAAAGACACGAGCAAAGCACACCTCTCCTCCTTTGCATTGCAGGTGCAGGGCATTGCCTCTTAGAGCTAGGAAGAGTGACAGTGCCTTCCACATGCTAATCCTGTGCCTCCTGTGGGCTCTGCCATTGTGTGTCGGTGTCTTCTAGGCACTAATATCTTCTGGAGACCTTGAAGGGCTGTAAAGAAGTTCAGGGTTTGAAAGATGAAGGTGAAGGCTGTCCCAAAAGCCTCCTCAAAATGACAGTTCAAAAAAAAAGAAAGAAAAAAAGAAATGACCGCTATTTCTCCGCCAGCCTATCTAACAGAGGAGCAAAAGCCAAGAGGACTTGGTGCCGCCCTTGCCCCTGACTTCCTGGGTGACCTTGGGGACTTCTGGGCCTAGAACTCCTTGGGCCACTCCCGAGGTCCTCTGTTCAGACTCCTGCTCCAAGGTGAACCTAGGCCAAGCTGTGTCCCCGCCGTGCTCCAGCCGTGCTGCCACCTCCACCCACTGTTCCCATGGTGGCGGCCCCGTGTCTCTGTTTACTCAGCTTATGTGTGTGATTTTTCCACCACTGGCCATTGAGAACACAATGCCAGCTTCCCCCCAAGGAGCGGTGGAGCCCATGCCATGGCCAAACAGCGGATATGACTGCAGCCGGGGTCACAGGCTGACACCTGGCATCACAGACGGCCCTGGCTCTTGCATCTGACTAAGCTGGGGTTCCGCCCCCAGAAACATGCACGGAGCCTGAGCATGCCCCCACTGCAGCTGTCAGTGGGCCATGTCCAGGAAGCGCTCCCAAGCCCCACACTTGGTTTTTCACAAGGCAGCCCCTACCCAGCAGCCCCAGACTCAAAGGGCCTGGGGTTCCTGGCAGCCTCTGCTTCCTGCCCACGCTGGCTCCAAGCCAAGCCTGGATGTGCTGGGTCAAATCAATCGTGTGGCCTTTGCCCTCTGGCTTCCCAGCCTGGCAAAGGGAGGCAAGCCTGGCTTCCTCCTGCTGCACTGAGCCTGAGCTCCACTGCATTTTCTCCTTACAAATATACACACCCTCTTTGTGAAACATCTAAATATGGAAAGAATTAGAAAATGTGTCATTAAATATCTCTGGGACCTGCTCCTCCATTTTCCCAGGCGAGCCGTGCTAGCTGATATTCAGCATGCAAAGTAGGTACGTTTTCACATTTACCTCCTTGGGTAGTCTCTCTGGAGGTTCAGAGGCTCTGAGAGTTGAAGGAACTTGTCCAAGGTCACATACGTTTTGGGAATAGCCCAAAATTTTCTCAGGAGCTGAGAACTATGTGGTTTATTTTTTTTTATTTTTTTATTTTTTTGTTTTTTGTTTTTTTTTTTTATATGTGGTTTAAATATCTCCCCCACCGATGCTGCATTGGAAACTCAGTCTCCCTTGCAGTGGTGCTGAGAGGTGGAAACCTTTAAGAAGTAATTAGGCCGGGATTACTGTCCTTAGCCCAGGAATGCGTTGTCCATCCTGGGAGCCCAGGTCCTTATAAAGGATGTACTTGGTCTCCTTCCTCCTGGCTCTTGCTTCCCTCCAGGCTACGCAGCAGCTCCAGGCCTTCCCCGAGG
>NDGN011358235.1:0-13019 GCA_002564285.1 Tympanoctomys barrerae | reverse complement strand
TCTTAATGAATAGAGGGATTTGTTATAATAGTGTTTGTAAATAGGATATCATGTCTGCATCTTTACAGCAAATAACCACTAGGAAGACAGTATGCAATATGTTAATTATTGAAACTGTCTCATTGCTATTTGTCTGTCAATAAAATTATGGAAAAAATAAAAAGAAAAGAAATAAAAAGTAAAATAAAATTAAAAAGTATGAAGTTTCTTATTTTGCACAGTTACTCAGACCTGCCCTCTGTTAACTTTGTTTCCTGTCATATGCACTATGGTGGCACAAAAGATGCAGAATTGGAAGTGAGCATGTGAGAACTGGTTCCACAGATTACTAGATATTTAGGAGTGCACTCTGTATATATCTTAATTATTGCCTTTACTAATTTAAACTTATCTTTATAATGGATACTGGGGGAAGCTTAGCCTTCTGAAGTGTGATTTGATAGCACACCACACATGCTTAGATCTGAGAAGCTGGAAAAAAATCTAAATGTCCCAATCATCAAAAACAACTCTGATGAAAAGCCTTATTAATGTCCTTCAGAAACTTGTATTTTAACCTTCATTATCTGGAATCCCTGCCTCGATATTTTTTTCCTTCCCAGCAGGGAAGCCCACTCTAAATTGTATGTAATTCTGATACATTCTGCTTCATATTGACATATCTCAAGCAATGTATTTAAAGACTACTGGAACAGAATATAAATCTGCACAGGAAAATCAGAGAAGTTCTAAGATAAAAACTACATTCAACACAACCAACTTGGCATTCAGTGGTTAATTTAAAAATCCACTAAAGGAGGAGACTTGATGTTTAAGTATAAATTAAGTTGTCATTCTTAAAATGTAAATGCATCAAGCACTTGAGTACAGTCTGCTAATTAAAATTTCAAGTTGTCATTTTAGCATGTAACACAACTTTATGACTCTACTAATCTAATTTTGCCCTCCACAAAGTGCAAGGACTTAACAGTACAAGGCAATCTCAAGTCTTGCTCCAATTTTTTTTTACAAGTTTTTCACCCACATTTGACTTTTAAGCATTTTTATAGATTCTCAGCTTTATAAAGTCTTTCCAGAAATGCAACTTCATTTTCATAAAAAAAAACTACGCTTAGCATATGCAATTTTTAGAAATAAATTACATAACTATGACAAAAATAACAACTGGTCCAAACAGTTGGGACAGTATGGCAACAATATTGAAGTCAGAACTTCCCAGTTCATAAGAACCAACTGGACATGTTGTTGTCTACATCCGAAATCAACTATCTCACTCTGGTAGCTTGAAATCAACTATAGTGGGACTATTTAAACAATTGAGATTCGTAAATGTAAGTCCCACCACGGAGTAGGGATTGTTAAAATGCGCTGGCACACCAACAGCATTAGGTAGAGTGGCACGGAACCACTGACCAAGAGGCTTCTGCCTGTTCTATGCTTTGTTTGAGACATGCCATGGGTGAAGGTTAAGGAAAATATAATTCAGAGAGTTTCTATTTTATTTTCAAGATGAGCAAATGGAAAGGAATGATTGCTTTCCATATTTCTGTACAGTGTTACTGAAATGCCATATTCAATCATTTTACTTTTACAGATGTAACACAGATTATTCATCTATCCATTATTCAACAAAGTAAATCACTGGTTAAAGACAGGTTTTCTATCTATATCTTTATTATATGTTTATCTCCTATAATTACATTTATCACAAATAATAAGTTAAAAATAATATGTTAGCAGCACATTGGCATGGAATAAAATACGGAATTGGTGACCAGACATAGACGAAGAAAGCAGAGGATAAAAGCGTTACATGAGAACAAATAAAAATGTGAAATAGCTAAAGCTATTAATTATGATCATTATTTAGTGGAGGAAAACCGCAGAACTATGAAAACTCTACAAACCTCAGAGTTTCTGAACACCAAGAAATAAATCAAGACATTTAATATCGCCAACACATAAAGTATCTGAATATCTTGGTTTAATAAGTAATAGACAACAAATTAAGGTGTAAATAGGCTATTTTCTTAAGTAGGCTATTGAGTGTAAAACCCACCAATTCTATATTCTTACCGTTTTATGATCATTAACAATCATAAGCTCCAAATATTTCATTTCTTCAAATACACCACGAGATGGCTGAAGAAAATAAAAATATATGAACAGAACAAGGACTGATATAAAATATCTCTAATATTTCTGTTAAGTCATGGATCAACTTTGACTGTCAGAACCCTACACTGTCTACTTTCACAAACACTATAAGAAACTTGGTCAGGAAAATTGTTTTGCAAGGCAACTCTAAAATATTGAAGAACATTCAAGGCAAGGACAGTATTTCCTTACCTCTTAATGAGTACTCATTAAAAGATAAAACTCTTGTAGTTATGGAACATCTATATGTAAAATTATTTTAGAGTAAATGTATTAGCATAATATTGTTAAAATAAATAAATATCAGGGCTAGCAAGATAGCTCAGTAGACTAAGCACCTGTTAAGACAAGCACAGGGACTAGGGTTCAATCCCCGGTACAGCATGCCATGGCCCACCCACCGGTGGCTGGGGTTACACCAGTACTGAGTCTGGGCATGGTGGTGAATGCCTGTAATCCCAACGCTGGGGAGGCTGAAAACAGGAAGATCACTACGAGTCCAAGCTCCATAATGAGACCCTGTACCAAGTACATAAAAGTAAATTAAATAAATAAATATCAATTTCTTTGAAAAATGCACCAATTCTTATCTATACAACTTTGGGGGGTGGATTTCTTGTTTTTTGTTTTGTTTTGTTTTGAGGTACAGGGGATCAAACTCGGGACCTTGTGCTTGCAAGGCAGGTGCTTACACCATTGAGTTATCTCCCCAGCCCACAACTTCTAAAAGGAACAAATACTGGGAATTATTATATTCTAAATTCTTCTGAATTTTAATCATTATTAGATAATTCTGTAAGAGTTAGCAGCAAGTATTTCTTTTTAGTAGTTGAAAAATTAACAGTGGCAACTTTATTTTTATGTAGAGAATTACTGGTCACTTCATGGAAGAGCTATACTGAAAGGAAACCCTATAAAAAACTTACTACATACAACTGGCCTTTCAAGAGTAAACAAAAAAAGATCTCTAACTATCAACAACAACAAAATGCACCTATAAAGTCAGCAGAGACTTGTAAAAGAGAAGATGATTTAACCTTGAACTAAGTTTATTTTTAATTAATTTTATTGAGAAGGAAATAGCAATGAATTTCAAAACAGGTTAGTAGAACAGTTCCAATAATTAATATGTTACAAATTGATGACTTTGCAAGAACTAAGTTTTTTTAATAGATTGCAAATTGAAAATAAATTATTTAAAAACATAAGTGAATATAACAATAAAAACTGTCCAAAATAAAAATGAAGAAAGAATTTACAGACCAAGAACTAAGTTTTTGATGGCTGATATTCTAATTTTTTTTAGACACAAAATATACATTCAGCAAAACATTATCTAAAATGTGCAATTTCTACTCCAATTACTTATTAAGTTATCTAGGAAATTACTGTGCAAATATATAAACCATGGAATTAATTCTTGGTTAGATGGCATTCACCATGTAATTACTAAACAGTCCCCATCATTATCACTTTCTCATTTATTATGAAAAAGAATAGGAATGTAACTTTAGTTACAAAGACCCTATTCTCATACCAGTATATGCGAGGTCTGTAACAACTGCTGAGGACGTAACACAGTCTTTATTTAGTAACTGTTGTACTGCTAATGGTCAGATTCATTCTGTTCTGAAAAACATATCTGGTTGCAAAGGATGGCATAACCAACTTTTTTAAGAGAACAACAAATAGTAAAAAAAAAATTAATAAAACCAAAACACAAAAAAAATTATAAACAATACAGAATTTCACCAAATAAAATAGAAATTCAACAACAGTTGTCATATTTCACATTGTTGTCTCCAAAAAAGAAAAACAAAAAGGATGCATTCACTGCTCCTTTCATTAGACAAGAGAAATCAGCAGCACGAGTATACAAGCTATCTTGTATGTATGCATAAATATATCTTTTCTCTTCTTTCTTTGTCCATTTCCTGATCCCAGTTTTTCCTTCCCTTTGAACAGATTCTTTCCCTTTCACAGTATTTATTGTACATTTCAGATTTTATTTATTCTTTCAGATTCTTACACTAGTGAGACAATATGATGTTTAATAAGGGGGTCTGATTTATTTCACTTATGAGTATGGTCTCTAGTTGCCTCCACTTACCTATAAAAGTCTCAAGTCTATCTTTTTATTTTGTAGCTAAATAATATACTGCATTTTGCAAAAATACCACATCTTTTTAATGAACTTTAAATTTGAAAGAAATACAAATAAATATGATTAATCAGCATTTTAAAATCTACCCCTTTCCCCTACATTTTTGTGGACAGAAATATTTTACATGATGCTATGTCACTCCCTACCAAAAAAATTGTGTTGTATTTTCAATAGGAAAAAATACTATAATTTTAGTAACAAAACACTTTGAAAATAGAGCTAAAACACTCTCCTCTCCCTTTCTTCCTTCCCTCTCCCCCCACCCCCGCTTGCCTCCCCTTTAGGGATAGAACCCAGGGTCTTCACACTGAGCTACATTCCCAGCCCTGTTTTTAATTTTTTTAACACAAGGTCTCATTTAATTCCCCTGAGTTGCCAAAACTGGGTTTCAACTCCCATTCTCCCGCCTCAGCTCCCCAAATGCTGGGATTACAGGTGTGCATTACTAAAACAAGTCATTCTTAATATGACATCAAAGTTCATGGGACACTGTAATCAATTTGCATCTCTAATTTGGATGAATAGAAAGCGTGCACTCCTAAGGCTCAAGTCTTGGCCTTTTCGCTTGTCATTCTGGTTTGAAGAGAGAATTCTACAAATGTGAGCTGTGTTCAAGACACTTAGATACTGAGTGGTGATGGGCTCACAACTACAACAGGTCACACTCACACTGGCTGCTCTCTTCCTTCTCTTCAGCCACTGTAACTCAGAGAGAAAGGGCCACTGGTCACTGCTTTCCATACCTGGGTAAGAGAAAAATGAACAAAATGCACAGTTTGCTGCATTTCAGTGAGAGGATTTTTTAAAACAGTCCATGAAGGAACAGCAGCATCGATAATGTATGTCATCACAAAACCAAGACAAATTAAGATGATGAAAGGACACTAGTCATGAAACATTTCACATTCCTGTAGTCATACACTTCAAGTAGGAGATTTTCTTCCCAACACCATGAAAAATATGAGTTGTTCAAGTTCCATTAGGTGTATGTTTGACCTACATCTACCTAAATACCCGAAAGTTTGAGACAATCATACTATGCTTAATTAGTTTAGAGTTTTAAAAACATATGATACAAGATTTTTGCATAAATGAGCAGAGACTTCTGGCTCTAACATACAGGGAAAGCATTTTATATCCCCACTCTCCAAAGAAGCCTTTTCTCACACTGGCCTGCATCAGATGTCTCAGATAGCTCACAGAGAAGCAACACAAGCCAGCTGCAGAGCAGGACTCCAAGAGAGCTTAAGGAAAAACCTGTCGCAAATTGCTCCTCTAAACTTGGCTGCACCCTCTGGCTCCCAAAGCAGTTTAGTCTGGGGCATTAACTCCAGGTTGTCTATGAAACCCCTCTTCTTGATCATGATGTGGATGGAAGGCTTGCCACACTCTGTTGCCACCTCACTCTTCTCCCCCAGATTGCAGATGAATTCCACGTCCCCACAGGCCTGTGTAGACACAAAGTGCCAGCGAGTTCCTACAACTTCAAGTGGAATGGCTATTTGAATTAGAACTTACTGAGGTTTTTCATTTCCTTAGAATACTGTCCCACCAAGACTTTCTGGATTATATGTGGTCGCCCTGTGTTTTTCTGCAACACAAACAGTGGTAGAGAATGAAAAAGCAAGACATGAACAAGTCCTTGTGCAACAGTGTTAGAACTTTAGCTAATGTCCCTCCCAAAACAGGAGCATTTATACGTCAAACTTTTAACTCTCAAAAGTGAAGTGTCTTATTGAAATATTAATTTTAAATACAATACAGCATCCTTCGCTTGCCCCAGTTTAAATAAAATAATTTTGTCAGTTGTTATTAAATCTTAGTTTTCTTCAAGAAAGAGACAAAAAAGCCATTAGAATATGAAAAATGCTGAATCATGTTCAAGATGCAAATTTTTTAAAAACAAAAGACCAATTTCTGCCATCCATCAAATTGGGTAAGATTTTTAAAATATAATACCCTTAGCCAATTATAGTTGCAAGGCAAAAAACACTCTCATATATTATGGAATGAAATTTATAGCACAGTCTGAGAGAGTTAACAATGTCTATTAACAACACTAAAAAATAATCTTATCTTATGAGCTGAAAATTATACCTTTAGAAATGATTTATTACTGTTATTATTACTATAGCTCCCATTAGTGAATATACAGTATGCCCCAGACAATGTGTGTAGACATATTACCCAATTTATTCTTTATAAGAACTCCACAGAGTACATATTTATCTCTATTTGACAATTAAAGATAACTGAGATGTCAAGAGATATATTACTAAATTAAATTATGTTATAAAATAAGGACCTCCAAATTTATTTTAAAATACACATGAAAATACAAATAATATATCATTGAAGAACTAGAAGAATGTATACTAATAGGTGAAAGGAAGTTATCTTGGGAGATGGAAAAAGTGATTAATTTCTACTTAATTGGTTTTTTTCTTTCTAAATTTCCTGTAATATATTAATTTTATAAATCAGAAAAATAATTATAAAAAGAACACTTTAAATATATGACACAATAATCTAAAATGTTGTTAGTTATTTTTTGCTTGACGGAGAGCATAAATTCTCATTAAAAGCATACCATCCCAAAAAAGTATTCCATCCATATTACTTGACTATTATGAAGCATACTAAAATTAATCACAATAATATGAATGTCAAAAGTTCTAAATTCAGTTATAGTAATCTCTTAATTCTGGTAACAGGTAAAAAAAATACCTAGAGTAATGAAATTCTCAAATAGCTTAGCAGCATATTTTTTTAAAACCAACTAAATGAAAATTTCAAGCACAGTTCTCTCCTTCTGCCCATGGCAAGGATGAGAACAAATGATAAAGTGAACAAAAAGCAGGCAGTAGGAAAGAGGGAAGGCAAAAAGAGAAGCTGGTGCGCATGTCCTAATCAGCCCCTGAATAATATAAAGATGTCTACAATAATATAAAAGCAATTTATAACATTATTAAAATACATATATATTTTTCATATTGTTTAACAGACACTATAATGTTCATTTTATTAATGAACTGCATCTGAAAATTTTCTCATTAGTAATACAATGAAAAAATTATCTCATTTATGTATTTTTTTAAACTTTAGGGTCTAAATAAGTATTACTTTACTTTTTTTGGTTTTATCTCCAGTAGCTTTTCAGGAGGTAACAGTCATTAATCAAACCCAAAGTCATATTTTTTTGCTGAATGAATCCAACAACTTTACTGTTAATAAGTTATTTATCTACTAGTGGAGTAAGGGGTAAAGATATCTTATTTAATCAAAATGTCTCAAACCAGCCTGGGTTGTTTTAATGTCTTGTAATTTTTATAGTTACTAGTCAAGAAAATGAAACATTCATTCAAACAACCATTTATAATTTAGTGACTTTTCTGTTTCAATTTTTTTTTTAAGACAGAGTTTTAGTAAGTAACACAAGCCAGCCTTGAACTGACTCACATAGCCCAGGCTGGCCTCGAATTCACAGCGATTCTCCTGCCCTAGCCTCCCTGCCTCAAATTTGGAATTTATCCCTTATTCTTAAAAACACTGTACAACTGAGAAAATGAATGTCTATTTGTTCAACTGTTCCAAAATTTATTTTATCCACATTTGAAGTCTCTAAAGATTTAAAAACTGCTTTCTTCTCCCTATCAAATAATTACAGCATTCTGACCACTTAGCATTCTTAGAAATATTCTTCCCATTACCAGCTCCTTTCACTGGTCTGACTTTGCTATGTCTTCATCTCCTACCATTTTCCCCCTCATTCACCCCTTTCAGGCCTAAGCAAGTACCCCATTTCCTTGAACACAGTAAGACACATCTACCTCAGGACATTCCCATTTGCCCATTCCCAGGAATGTTCTTCCAGCTCTCTGATTTCCTTAAGGTCTTTATTCAAAACCCACCTTCTCTGTGGCCTTTCCTACCAATGCACATAAAGTGTACATCTCCTCTCCAATTTTCCTGGTTTCATTTTTTTCTCATTAACTAGTATCATTATCTAAAATATCCTACTATATGTAATTCCTTATTCACCCTGTACATCTGCCCTTGTGGACTAGAAGCTCCATGAGGTCCAGGTTCTACATCTGCTTTGTCACTAATATACACATAGCACTTAAAATGCTACCCAGCAAGTAGTAAGCCCTCTGTATAAGATTTGATGAATATATACCAAATTTTAAATTTGATTGCTTTCTACTCATGAGCAACGATACTAGACTATCTGAAACTTCTTTTCTGGGCCACTGGTATGACTCAACATTACTTTCTTCCCTATCTTGAAAGTAAACACTGTATCAGTAATCATAGGTGAGCCTGTAAATTTCCCTGCTAATTATTTTTATACCAATATAAATTAAATACATGCTTTTAGTCATATAAGTATTTAAGGAGGACAGTGAGAAGGAAAGCTACTTCAAGAAGAATCTGTCGCCTGCAAAGCCAGTGTCCTCGCTCCTCACTCTGCAGACTGAAAACACTGACTTCACTTCCTGCAGTGCAAGTGTGATGCTTCTCATCTACGGGTTTGGCATGGGCAACTTCTAGCTTCAAAACACATGGTATGGAGCCAGGGAGACAGCTCAGTAGAATAAGTGCTTGCCTGGCAAATATAAGGGCCTGAGTTCAATCCCCAGTTCTGTCCCCCCCCCCAAAAAAAAAGAATGCAAGCCCCAAAACTCATGGTACCATTCAAAATTTGACGTAAGGCAGCACACATAAACACACGTTGCAATCTATGCTTATGTTCTCTTTACTGTTTAAAGGTAAAGACACGTGACAAGCTGAGCACCATAAGGAAACAGGTATGGCAGACTCACTTCATCATGGACCAGCTCCAGCGGCTCTATCATATACACGGAGGAGTTGTCTTCAAACATACCACTGCAACACAAGAGACCACATGGGAGAGTTACCAAATACTGCACATGGCCAGAAATAGCAAGTAAACATCATGATTATGTCTTTCAAACAAGGAGTATAACTGAACCCCTAGCTTTATACTGACTCAAACCTAATCCAAGTAGCTATGTGGACTCCTACCATGGCCCAGACCTCTACTAGAGAGCCCACAGGCTACAAAAAGTGTAAAAGTATACACTAATAGTATACCAATGATAATTAGTTTTCAATGTAAAGTAGACGGATTGGAGCACTAATCGGAGATAAGATTATTCATACAATGACAGTATCTTGGGTTATTACAGAACCGTGTACAACTAGTATAAATTTTCTAGTTATATGGAGGCAAATCTAGTCTGATCCAGATGAAAACAGACAGGTCCTTGGTATAATCATAATCTGAAACCATCTGATTCTGAAGAAACAAACAGAAGTATCTTTGTAAGTTCTGAATCTCCAAAATGCAGTATGATTTTGTCATACAAGTCACATTTCACTTTGAGAGGTGTGAGGGTTTTCTTATAAAGTATAAAAAAGTTTCCAGATCCTTTTTCAACACATAGGGAAACTAGGTCTTCATATACGGTGCTACTGTGTTTGTGTCCAAAAGGTGCCTGCAGATCTTTTTAGATCCTGCCTGCAAAGCAGTGCACGAGATCCTCTTTGCCAGCCCACTCTCACCTAGGTAACTGCTAGCTACACTTAGATCTCCTCCAGGGGGTTCCAGGGCCCTTCTCACTCTCTTTTTTGGCTTCCTGGCTATGGTGCAAGAGGTTTTCTTGCACTAAGGACACCCAGCAAGACAACAAGACCAATCAGTTACAGACAGGCACTTCTAAGACTGTGCGCTGAAAGAAACCTTTTCTCTTAATAATTGACTATCTCAGATATTTTGTTATTGTAACAGAAAGCTAACTAATATACCTCCAGTCTTCTCCTGCCCTTTTATAACACCTATTAAAATGACACTTCAATATTGATCTGGGTAATCCTTTGTTTAATCTCTGAGTCTCTTCAAAACTCTTAAGTGCTCCAGAAGGGACTTTGCCTTGCTGTGAACAACTCCATATCTAGTTCCTAACACAGAACTGGTGCAGAGGAGTCACTGAGGTAATTATGTGGGGGAAGACAGAAGGACTGAATGGATGAAAGCAAGCCTAGAGGGAGGAGGACCCGAGAGATTCCCACATACTGCAGTCCATTGCATGTCGACAGAGCCACCTTGGAGTCTCTGACACCCCTGATGCTTCCATGATAGTAACAGTGCTCTCCGCCCTGCAAAGCAGAAGGTTTGGTGTTTATATTTTATGCATTGGGAGTTACTATATTGTTATATAAAGAAAAAATACAAGGATAATAATATACATGCAATACATATTAATAATCCTAGAAACTCCTATTTGAAATTATGATTATGGTTACCTAATTTTTAAATTTTCCATAAGAAGCATGTATATGTTAAATTTAAAGAAAAGGCTTTAAAGGAAATGCTGCCAATGTAAATGGTGAAAATGATGCACATTTCTTCAGCAGACCTTATATAAGTAGATACCAGGCACTGCCACACGCCGTTTTCTTTCTCCCTGCCTCCCCTCACCAAGACAATAACTTCTAACTCTCCACACTCTGTGTTTTGGTGTTTGCCTGTGTTTTTTGTTTTGTTTTGTTTTGGTTTGGTTTGGTTTTGGTTTTGGTTTTGGTTTTGGTTTTTTTGGTGGAACCAGGGATTGAACTCAGGCCCTTGCGCTTGCCAGGCAAGTGCTTATTCCACTGAGCCATCTCCCCGGCCCCCTGCCTGTGTATTTTTGAATGGAATCTTTATCCTGCTATTTCCAGAAATCATCTTTCTGAGATAGGATCATAGAAACCCCTCTGGTCCCAGATACATTCCAGTGCACATCACTGGTTTTGGGCTACATTGCTAGTTTGTATTCATATTATGAGTCTGCAAATATTGTTCACAGCTGTGCTACTATAATTACATTTTCTTTTTTGCTCCATCTTTAAATTTTTAAGTTTTATTTTCTTGATTAGTTTTCCATGTAGTTAGCACTTACAGATCCCTATTGTCCTGCCTGCAAAGCAGAGCCCTGAGAGCACTCTGAAACTCTTCAATAAGGTCACACACCAGGTACTGTGTCGCGCCCAGTGTTCCTGGATACACCTCCATTCCCTTCCCTCTCAGGCTCCGGTCTGTCTGCCACTTTCACAGCTCTGCCCACAGCTTCCATTCGGGATTTCTCCATAGCTTCGCCTTCTCTACCTGCCTTCTCTATTGGACCCCGCTGACCCTCTCTTTTCTCAGAGGCACAAATATTCTAGCATTTTCACCCAAAAACATCTGTGGAAGATAAGTTTGATGAGAGCTTGTTTGGAAGGAACACCTTTTCAACCCCCACAGTGGGTCCATAATTTTGGTGGGTAGAAAAATACTAGATTGAACCTTATTTTCTCTCAGCACTTTTTTTTTTTTTTTTTTTTGCGGAGCTGGGCATTGAATTCAGGGGCTTGCACTTGCCAGGGAAGCGCTTATTCCACTGAGCCATCTCCCTGGCCCCCTCTCTCAGCACTTCTAAGGCCTTAGGTATACTCCTCTGGTTTATAATGCTTCTGTTGAAAATTGGACAACGTTGTACTATTAGATACTTCTATTAACTTCACTGCTTCACTTTTAAAAAACTTCAAGAGATCCTATTCAGCATCACTTTCATAAAATCTCATGATGATCCTTAGTTTGGGTCTTTGCTTCCTCACTGTATTGTGCAGTCTCGGTCACCCTCCAGTCATTATATAATTCAGTTCTGGGAAGTCATCCATATTATTTCTCTGATAATTCCCTGTTCTCCATAAGCAGAGATTCTCCCCGGGGACTACTAGGGAAGGGATGACAACTTGCCTAATGGGGGTGGGAGTAAACCAGGGGTTCCTCCCTAGGAAGACTTCAGATAGACAAATAGCCTTAAATTGCAAGTAACTTGTTCTGCCAGTGTTCCACAGACAAGGAAACATTTCTAATACATCTTAACTTGATAAGTAAGTGATGTCTTGCAACCCAAGTAGCACGCAATGCAGAATGTCACATGACCACAACTGAGCCAATGGTTCCTCTTTCTCCCTAGCTCCCTTTCCCTCTCCTTCTCCCTCTCCCTCTCCTCTCTCCACCCCATCCAGGACTGTGGGTAATCATCTCCAAGAGGCAAGAGGTTACAGAGGAGATCTCGTCTACAGATGAGGAGGAGAAAAAGGTGGAGGAATATTTCACTTCAAATGAGATTAGGGACATTTGTGAAATGAGTGAAACAGTACAGACTTTTGTAGAAAAGCACCACCAAAACAAGGCTGCAGCTGTCCAAACAGTGAATCTGCTTAACAACAATGCAATGCAAACGTTTCCTTGAATTCCTCAAACGCAAGTGTCACTGGATAGGTTCCTTGCTAAAGTTGCATAAAAAGAGAAAGATTCCATTGAGCCAGTAGAGAGCAGTGATCCTGTTCTGTATAGTGCAAATCATCCTACACAAGAATCCTCTCTCAGATCCCTCATACTGGCCATGAAGGCTTTCAAATGTAAGTGCAGGCTAATTTGTTTATTTTCTTTATATTCTGTATTTTCTATATTATCTTATATTACATTCATTTTATATGAATATTTTTTGGGTTGTGGAATGAATCATCTGAGCTTCCATTAGTTCCTATAGAGAAATTCACATTTGGACTTTGGACCACAAGCATATTTCATATATGCCTATATTTCATATATATATATATATATATATATATATATATATAT
>NDGN011358224.1:0-18115 GCA_002564285.1 Tympanoctomys barrerae | reverse complement strand
GTGTGTGTGTGTGTGTGTGTGTGTGTGTGTAGAAGTTAAGTTTCCTGTGAATACACAAAAAGTCACATGCTAAAGTTGGCCTTTGACTCCCATAATGTCGTGGAATAAAACTTCAAGAGAAAGTGAAGCATACACTTTGCCTACCCTCACCAGTGCCTCTGTTTGATCTCTCTTATGGTATTTTTCTATTAAAAAATTGATTTGATTTTTATATTTTGTCTAAGCTTCAAAAGCAATGTTTTCTTGCTTAAGCAGAGGAATGCTATTGATTTTTCGGGCTGACTTTGTAACCTGCTATGCTGCTGAATGTGTTTATTAATTCTAGGAGTTTTTTGGTGACTTTTTTTGGGTCTTCCATATAGAGTATAGGGTCATCTTCAAACAATGAGCTCAACTTCTTCCTTTCCAATCTTAATGCTTTATTTTTCTGTCTTGTCTCAGGGCTCCCGCTGCTGTTTCCAGGAGTATATTGAGTAGGAGTGGTTATAATAGACATTGTGTATCATCCTAATGTCTTATCTACTTTTTTTATACTCTGTTTAAGAAAATATAAAAAATGAAAAGGAAGAAAGGACAAGGAAAGGAGCGATGCCTTCCTTTCCCTCTCACCCTGTTCTCTGTGGCTTTTCTAACAGTTTTCTGGTCACAGGTTGTCACTGAGACCCCCCCCAACCACTTCCAGACAAAAGTGCTTGCACACGCACAGGTGTGTTCTTGCAGGCACAGGTAGGAAGAATCGCTGGCCTTTCCGGGTCAGGGATGAGGGCCACCAGTGTCCTCTGCGGTGTCCCAGATCTGCAGAACTCTCAGGCCTTTGCCCTGTGCATCCTTTCATGGCTTCAGTGGTAACCAAGTTCTACCTGTGGCCACCGGCTCAGGAAATCCTGCTTTGTTGATTTACCTTAATCTGGCTGAGATGAAACTGTCCAGGCAGGGTACATGTACTCTGGGCGTAGCCTGCTTCTCTGCAGGGCGCGCTTTCAGAGCATCTGTGGTGCACCAGGTGACATTTCGATGACAAAGGTGCGTGCCAGCTGCCGTGGTCCTGCCCCACTGGAATGTGGAGCTGTTCCATATGCCTTTTCAGTTCTGCCCAGACTATCCATGCTGCGAATGCTTTAACGTCTCCGTGAATGACAGCACGCTCATACCCAAATCACAAGGGTGTGTGGCTTTTGTGCTGAGCACAGTTCTCACTACGAGAGCCTTGTAAAGGGGGAGGTAGAAGTGTTAAGCGCCCTGATTTGACCATTAAACAAATTACCACCCTGTATCCCATAATTACGAACAATTAAGATAATTATATATATCATAAAATAGCCTTATCATGAGGGGCTTAAACCATGTTGAAGACCATGGTGACATTACCTGGCAAAAACAGCTCTCCTTGCAGCTTTGCTCTGGCCTGTCGGGAAAAGCATCTCTTCTTCAGCCAGTCAGCCTCAAACTCGCTGTAGTGCTCATGCGGCCACGTGATGTACACCTTGGAACACAGAAGGTAAAGTTCACCCACGGGCGAAGTTCCCATCTGCGCGCTCCCCGTCCCCACCAGTGCTGTTTCTGGGCATTTTCTAAGGTAACTAGGGATCCAGTTGTGCCCACTTCTCTTTTGCTTTCCTCCCAAGCCGAGTGGCACAGGCTGCTAAACTAGAACTGCAAAGGAGAACTGGGCTGGGCCGGAAGTTCCAGTGCTGACCTCTGAACCAGCGGTTCCCAAACTTCCTGTGATGACTGAAGTTAGATGTCAGTTGAGACTCCTGCCAAGAGTATGGATGCCCGGACGATCATGACAGGGAGAACATGTAATAATGACAATGATCCTGAGTCACAGTGAAAGTAATGGCATCGGCCCACCAAGTAGCTCAGCGAATTAAAGCACCTGCTTTGGCAGACGTAGGGGCCAGGGGTTTGATCCCCGGGGCTGCCTTGCTGGCCCTGCCCCTGGGGCACGCTGAGGTAGTGATTGAGACTGGGCATGGTGGCACACGCCTGTAATCCCAGTGCTTGGGGACTGTATACAGGCAGATCACTACGAGTCGAATCTACACAGTGAGACCCTACTGTACACCCTGTACACCCTGTCCTAAACACACACACACACACACACACACAAAAGTAGTGGCATCGTTCTGAGAGGTTACATGTAATAAGCAGCAGAAGCAGGGCTCTAGGGAGAAGGCAGCCCTGTGGGCAGCGAGACAGAGGCGTAAGGTCCTTGGAGATGAGGGGCACGTGGGGTGCAGGACGACCTTTCTGGTTGTGTTTATCTCCTGATAAGAAGTCAGGTGAGCTTGGGAGAGACAGCCAGGATGGTGGGCACATCTGGCTAGGTTCCCACTAGGTTCCCAGAACTGTGCTCTCAGGATAAACCTCCGACATCTGCCCACTGATATGATTAAATATTAATCCGCACCGTTTATCGTGTGGTCACTGCATCGCAGCGATGCTGATCAGCTCTATCATAAGCATTTCTCCCATCCCATCTTGTGGAGCTCCGACACCCCCGTGAGCTCACTTGGCCAGTATTCCTATTTTACAGATGGATAAATGCTGGTTTTGTTGTAGAAATGGTTGGATTTTGTTTTAAGGTTGCCCCTGACTGAAGAAGCCATGAGCAGCACCGCGGAGTGTGTTAGATTTTATTAAAAATGTGGCAGCAGTATTGACAGCAGACGCTTCCATGTAGTGAACATGATTAGTTGTGCAGTGCACCACGCAGGCGGCTGTCTAGATGGCTACGGGCACGATCACGGGAGACGACTGCTGTTTAAATCATGATAGATCAGTAACTTTATTTAACTTGAAAGGACAGGGAGGGATCATTTGGGGGAAAATTACCTTTTTCCTGTCAAACGTCAAGCCTTTAATATTGATGTTCACATCAAGGGCTTCCAGGAGAAGCTTCCGGGCTTTCGCGGAGTCCAGGTAGCAGTCAGAGCACTGGCAGTTGTCCCTGAGCCACACGGCCGGGTACAGGGACTGTCCTCCATCGTCCCAGACCACCTGCATCAGGTGAGCCCTGTCCAGGGCCTCGGCCTTCTGGATGATGCAGTCCATGGGTCTGTTCCTCAGAGGTGAGTTCCTCCAGCTCCCTGTGGGGGACAAAGCCTTGTTATAAGGACAGGCGCATCCCAACTTGACCTCTGGGAGCACAGGTGGCTCCGGTGGACTCCGGCCTCCTCCGGTGTTTGTTTAGCAGTTTGAGCTGCAGTTTGGTTATCAGCGCTGAGACCTTTGTTCTGCTGAGAGCATTTTCTCCGCTGTCAACAGAAACACTGTTCCTGAAAGTCAATAAGAAATATGCCCAGGCAGGATCCACATGAGAAGAATGCTTGGGCAGTCTAAGAAATTTTAGCAAAGAGCTCGGAACCCATGACTTGTGTGCTTTTGTAATTGTGTTCATTATCGCTTCTTGGCCTTTTGGCTAAGATCAAGTGTATAATTGTGTTTATACAAAGGCCCCATAAATAGGGAAGTGTGACAACCATAACTCTCCTATTTTAATTGGTGCCATTTGCCTATGGCTTTTGAAATGGAAATGGTTCCCTGGTACTAAGCTAGCAGATGAATGGAAGAGGAGTGTGTTCTATTTATTTTGAGGCCTCTGTAACTCACGGCATGGTGCTACTTCTGCTGCATCATTTACTTTTTTATTTCTACAGTACACATTTTATTAATGAAATATATAAAGATCTAGTTTCTGCAAGGAGCTTGTTTTGTTTGTTTTCTGAGATTCTTTTGCCCTGATACCCATCAGCTGAGTGTGAACGTGCTTTGATGTTTTTTAATTTCACCCTGAGTTTCTTTTGTGGGGGAAAGGGGAAACTATGGCGTGAACTCAGGGCCTTCACACTAAGTTATACCCTTATCCTTCTGTATTGTTTATTCCTGAAACAGGGTCTAGGAAGTTGCTAAATTACCCAGGCAGGGGTCAAACTCATGTTCCTCTTGCCTTGGCTTCTCAGAGTGCAGGAGTTAAGTTTTGCCCCACCTAGCACTGCAGCAGGCATCTGGAGCTTCCCTGACAAGGAAAACAACATTTCTCATGTTTTTCTTGAACTTGTAGGGAGACTATGCAGCACTAGAATCCCTTTCAAGATATCTTACACAACATTAAAGTCCATGAACTTGATGATAATCATTCTATGCATGCTTCCCTAAATCACTGCCTTGGATGGGTTCACCAGGTGAAGCAGTTGTGACAGGAAGGATTTCTTTTTCTCTCCAAGTTCTCCAGAAGTTGCTAAGGACAAAATGGGAGAAATATACCTCATGGGGGTGACATGAATTCCTGTTTGGGATCTTTCATCCTAACACTACATACGTGACAAGAGAAAACTATATACATGACAAGAGAAAACTACTAGTTATGAGTTATTAAAAATATATTTTCATCAAAACCTCAGTATTTAGCTGATGAACTGGAGTGAGGAGTTGGAGGGAAGACCCCTTCCTCTTCCTGTGATGGGTAGGACATGTGGTTTTTGGGGTGGGAGCAGTGGTAGGTTGGCAATTTTCTTATACTGTAAACAGGAACAAAAAGAAGTGTGATAAACTTTTATCTGTGTCAAGCTTTGCCAAATGTTTTCATCTGGTAGCGCATCTTTTAGGGCTTGTAACATACACACAGTTTTTCCTGCATGTTCCTGTCTTATTTTTCGAATTCTGTAAGGCTGTCACAGCTCTCTTCAGATTATGGAATGCACAAAGCCAGTCTGGGGGCCACATCCGGCCCACAGGTAGTAGTTTCCTGTCCTCGATGTGGCTGTCCAATCCATGCTTTCACTACACTAAGTCACGCACTTGAAGAAAAGCAGGAAAGTGTTCTCCTTTGTTCCTCATTCAAAAGTTAATCTTAGTGTGAAATATGATAAATGTATCCCTCGTGCATGTTTCACTGTATGGTACACACGACCATTCAGTACCGACCTTAAGGGAAAATGAGATGGTTTACAAGGTTAAAAATAGGCGAGGGAAACCCTGCTTTGATATTGGCATGAGAGTCTCAGAACACCTCCTTAGAGAAAGTGACCACTGGAGAAACTGTTGTAGAGTCTCTGCTCAACACTCCTTCTCCAGTAACGTAACGTGCTTCTTCAGAGCATGCAGCTCATGGATACAGTAATGTCTCACTTCATAAGGGCTTGGGCAATGAACCCTAGTGACATATCTTCTCCAGAATCACAGAACAAACTGAGTTTGTGGTTCAGAAACTGAGGCACTAGCGTACGTACATGTTGCCGCCTCCCCTGCGGCTGAGGTCAGCATGTGATGCAGCGAGCGACACAGGAAATACGTGTGGAAGTTACTGGGCAGAGAAATTTTAAGAGAGGGTAGATTTGGCTGTCAGTCTTGTTTCCCTTACTCCTCCCATTGACTCCTTCCAGGAAGGTGGATGTGGCGCTGACAGTGGAGCAGTCATTTTGCGATCACAAAGCAAAAAGAAATCTAAAATCTGAAACGAGTGAGGGTTCTGCGTGGCTCTACAAAGTCACATTACCAGAAATGGATGATCATATCTAGACTTCTACAATGAGAAAATAAACTCCTTACTTATTTAAAACCTAAATTTGACAGATCTGTACCAAAAGAATAGTTCTTCCAGTCTAATAGAGAAATGCAGCCCAGAATGCAGCTGTTTGCATAGGCAC
This sequence comes from Tympanoctomys barrerae, assembly GCA_002564285.1. Lineage (NCBI taxonomy): Eukaryota > Metazoa > Chordata > Mammalia > Rodentia > Octodontidae > Tympanoctomys > Tympanoctomys barrerae. The sequence continues at coordinate 12,464 of NDGN011358224.1, read as the reverse complement.
TCAGACAGGGATGAAGGTCCGTTTATGAGGAGCACGGCCTCGCCAATTCTCTCTCTAGCTTCTATCCACCTCAGAGTACTGTATCTTGGTCACCTACAAGACTCCAACAGTAAGTGCACCTATGTGCGGGGCCGCCAGCCCTCTGAGATGCTCTGTGCGGGGTGAATGAAGCCTGTGTGCAAAGAGTGAAAGAAGCATTTACCTCTTCACATGCATCAATGACAAGACAAGCACACCAGGATAGGGAACAATAAAGTGACACCGTCACGATAAGGCACCAGCTACTGACTGCAAACGAATGGAGATGCACAAACTCACTGCAGCAGAACCGAACTCAATCACGTTCTAGGGAGCGCCCAGAGGATGCACAGGTGGAGGTCAAGATTTCAGGGAAAGTGATGAATACAATGAGAGATTCAGTGAAGAGATAGGAACCACACACAGAACTGAAGAGAAATTCCAGAGCTGAGGAACACATAACTGTCCTGAACATTCCCGTAGGCGGCTCCGAAAGCAGGCATGATCAAACCAAAGGAAGAGTCTGCGAACTTGGGCTGGCTCATTTGCAATAACAAGTCAGTGGAAGAAAAAGAATAAAGAGGAGAAGAGTGAGAAACTCTATGTACCGCGTGGGTCTCTGCTGTGTTACAGTTGAAGCTGAAAGAAAGGAAGGGAAAACTGGATTAATGTAGCTTCCAAGATCTCACTGAGATTAGTATCTCTCTATGTGAACCCTTAGCCACGGAAAACTCCCACATGTATTTGGGCTAAAGACAGACTAAGGCATCTGCATGACTACTTTTGTGAACACAAACTTAGAGTTAGGTAGAGAGTTAAAGAGGCACTTACCTCTTCCAGGGCACCAGTGACAAGACAAGCACACCACTTACCTAACTCTAAGTTTACACAGTGCTAGTGGAAAACATCCCAAGCAAGGGGTCAAAGAACAGACAGGGCACCAGCATGAAAAGTTATTGTCTGCAGCATTGAATCCCAAATTGCTGGAAATTACAAGAGCGACAACAGCTCTCCTCAGACTTTGTTCGTTGCTCCTTGCTCCCTCGGGGTGTCAGCTTTCTGGCTCATATTGCTATACTTCCATAGATCTCCACTGAGAGAGCCACAACCATCATTACTGAAATTCAAAAGGAGAAGAGAAAGCTTCTTTAAAGACATAATGACAGAAAATAATGGAGAGGGAAATAAATGCTTACATCTATGGAGACCAAAAAAACCTTAGCTAAGTTAAACACAGGAGATCTGGCCTCAAACACCTTATAACCAAACTGTGAAAGTTAAAAGCAGCATGAGAAGCAGCTCCTCACATATAAAGGAACCTCTGAAAAGCTACTGGTGGATTTCTCAGCAGCACTCTGATATCCTACAGTGCTATCTTTAGTATGGAGAGAAACTGCAGCCAAGAATATTTTGTCTGAATAGTTGCTGTCCTTCAGAAATGAAGGAGAGATTAAAACTTTCTGAGATAAACAAAAACCATATGAATTTAGTGTCATTTAATCTGCTTACAAGGCATGCTAAAGAGAGCTCTCCAAGCTCAAGCGAAAGGATATCCAAAACATGAAAACATACGAAAGTCATTGGGAATGTAACAATATAATCAAGCTCAAAATTCTGATACAATAGCGGTGGTGTACAAATCCTTTAAGCTCTAGTGTAAGAGTTAAAAGATATAAGTAATGAAAATTGCTATAATTATAGTAACTTAGTAATATAAGTCAGTGTGAAGGCCCTAGGTTTAATCCATAGCATCTGAAATAGACAAATCACAAAATGTAGAGGCAGGAAAAACTAAAATGCAGATTTTTATATGTGGCTGAAATGAATTTAGTGGTTTGAAATAGATTGCAATAACTATGAGATGTTTTATGTAAACACTATGATAATCACTATTTATCCATGAAAATTTTTGTAGCAGACTTGCTGTAGAAGGACATAAAGACATGGCATGACAAAAAATGATCAAATCACAAAAGATTTTAGCAAGTGAAATATAAAACAGAAACAACAAAATGGAAAAAAGAAATCTTTGACCTAGAAGTAATTATTTCACATGAAAATCAGTTAAATCTTTCAATGAAAAGTCTGAGTTGAAGGCTGGGGAGATAGCTCAGTAGAATAAGCGCTTGCCTACAATTGCAGGTCCTGAGTTCAATCTCCCCCCCCCCCATACAAAAAAATGCATTAGTTCAATGAGTGAAAAAAGAAGATTCAAGCTAGAAGAACCTCATTTAGCTTTAAGACCACACACTGGCTGAAAGTAAAGGAAGATAAAGTAAAAGAAGTTATGCAAACAGTAACCCAAGGAGAGCAGGGGTGACTGTGCGTATCAGATAAGAGATTTGCAGCTAAAAACTATCACAGGGAACAGCACAGCGAAGTTCATTATGTACTGAGGTGTTAAATTCATGAAGAGCACTAGCCGTGGTAGCCACGTGTGGATTTACATGTGTATACATGTAGGTTCTGTATGAGGCTGAATGACTGAAACCTGGAGAATAGAAAGCCCAAAGAGAATAATATGAAGTGTGGAAACTGACTCAGAACTTCTAGCCTAGAATCTAATGTCCCTGTTGGTGAAGTCTATCAAACATTTATTTATTTTTTAAATTTTTAAAAATTATTTACTTATGTATTTGGTACAGGGTCTTGCTACTCAGCTCAGACCCAGTGATCCTCCTGTCTCAGCTTCCCCAGCACTGGGATTACAGGTGGGCGCCACCACACTGGGTCTTGTGTGCCCCGTGTTCCTGGAGCTGCCTGGCATGTGGTGCTGGAGAGCGAACGGGGTCCTTGTGCTTGCCAGCCAGGCGCTCAGACTGCCGAGCTATCTCCCCAGCTCTGTCTATCAAACATTTAAACAAGAATGAGAATGTTTTCCTCTTAAACCCTTTCAAAAAATTTTAAGAAGATGGAATACTTCCAAACTCAACTTGAGGTTAGCACCTGAGTCTCACTAGGACAATAAAGGAATGCACATATGCAGAGTGACATCTCTGGTAAACATAGGTGTGAAGATCCTAAGTAAAATGCTAGAATATGAATGTAGAACGTATTGAAAGGATTATATGCCATCATCAAGTGAGGTTTGTTCCTGCGGTGCAGGGATTACAAATAAATGTGATAAACTGCAGTAGCAGGAAGGAGCAGTCATCCTAAGCACAACACGTGCAGAAAAAAGCACCTGACCAAATTCGAGGTCCTTTCACTGTAACACTTCTTACATTAACATGGGCATAAATAGAATGTACTTCAACACAAAAAAGGCCATTGCATTGGTCAGATTTTCAGCTACAATTTAACCTGTGGTTCCTTTGGACACAATGTCCAAATTTCAGCTCCAAATTCTCACCATTAATCTGGCTAAAAACTACTAATGATATTCGTGAACAATAGTCTTCATTGACATTTCCTTTGCCAGATCAATTAGCTCGTAGCCCTTAACTTAATGATGAAGTTTCAGGACATGGAAAAATGTCAACAAGTCTTAATTAATTGACTGATTAATTGCCAAAGTGTGACATGTGAGGATTGTAGTCCAATTCCCAACAAAATCCCCATTCCCAGTGGAAGCCCATGAGCTGGAGTCTTACTGTTGGCCTTCCTGCCAGGATTCTGGATTTCTGGGAATTGCCTATTAGTCTCTGCTTATCATATTATAGGGCTTCTTCAGCCTTCATTACAAAACATTTTCAGCGGCAAACTGGTTCCAAAGGCTGGTTCATGGACTCGAAGAATGAACATCGTTAAAATATTGGCAGAAAAAAAGTTATCTATGCATGCAATGGAATTTCTAATGAGTCTAATGACACTTTTCAAAGAAAAGAACCAACAAACCTCTGAAATTTGTTTAGAACCAAAACATTCCCTGATAACCAGAACAGTCAACCGAAAAGGAAGCCCTCACACCACCTGATTTTAACAGTATAAAGGAAGGGGGATGGTTCCGACCTGCAATTCTATCACTCTGGGAGGCTGACATAGGAAGATCACAAGTTCAAACCCAGCCAGACAACTTAAGGACTGAGNCTCAAAATAGAAAGACAAAAAAAAAAAAAAAAAATGAGGAAAAGGAGACAGCTCAAAGGTGCTTAGTTCAATACCCAGTGGCACAAATAGTAATCAAAATATCGTGACAGTACATGAAAAGCGGACACATTCACTCACAGAATGCAAGAGTAAGACCAGAAGTAAGTGCTCGCATCTAAGATCACTTGGCCTCTGGCGAAGTTTCCAAGAACACCCTGAAGAAATGACAGGCTCATCAGCAGATGGTGTTTGGAAACTAGATAGCTATGTTCAGAAGAATGAAGCAGGGCCCTTCTCTCACACGCTAAACAAAATAACTTCAAAATGGATTAAAGATATCAGTATAAAGCTTGAAAATGTAAAACTACTAGAAGAAAAGAGTAGGAATGTTCTAGTGACACTGGTTTGGACAATGTTTTCTTTGTATCATAGTACTAAAAATCGAACCCAGGACCTTTGCACTGAGCTCTCTCCTCCACCCTTATTTATTTATTTGTTTGCTTGTTTTTTACATTTTGAGGCAGTGTCTTGTTAAGTCACTAAGCTTCTCAGGCTGGGCTCGAACTCCTAACCTTCCTGCCTCAGCCTCCAGAGTGCAGGGATTGCTGGTGCAGCCACCACGTGTGGTTCCTTGGTGATGATGGTATTTTGTTATGAGCAGAAAAGCATGGGAACAAAACACACTGAGAGAAATAACTTGCAAATCATGTATCTGATAATATCTAAATATATATAAGAAACTCAGTTTGTGCAATCAAAATGGACAAATGACTTGAGTAGATACTTCTCAAAAGGAGGTAAATGAGCAATCCACAGGTCTATGAAAAGATGCTCAATCATGACAAAGAAATATCAACCCAAACCACTCTAAGCTAACACCTTACCCTTGTTAGCGTGGCTGTTATAGAAAAACAAGAGATATTTCCATGAGGATGTGCTGGGAGTAACCATGGAAAGCAACGAGGAGATTTCCCAAATATTAATACTGAGAGTAGCATGCAGTCCAGCACCCTTACTACTGGATACTCCTGAATAGGCATCCCAAGGGGATGAGGAGACAGCTGTGACCCAGGCTCGCAGTAGCCAAGATACAGACTGTGCCTTAAGTGTCCCCTGATGGAGGAATGGGAAGAGAAAATGCGGAACACGTGTAGAAGCACCACGGTACGCCAGCCAGGCCCACCGAAAAGTGTCCCTCATGCGGGACAACCCAGGTGAGTCCGAAGGGCATCGCACTGAGTGAAATGGACCAGGCGCAGAGACGCAAGTGCCGCGGGATCGCAGGTATGCACGGAGCCCACAGAGGCAGAGCTTGTGAAGCACAGCGAAGAGTGCTGGTGGTCAGCATTTGAGGGTGGGAGACGCGGGAGACAGTCGAAGAGCAAAAGCTTTCAGATATGCGGGACGAGTAACTCTGGTGGCTCTAACGGCGCAGTGACAGTGGTCACGCTGTCACTGAGGCACACGCTGGACGTTTCATACAGATACATTTCAAGTGCTCCCTCTATACTCAAAACTACAAAAATGTGCAGTGATAGACATTCATTAACCAGATTATGGTAATTCTTTCACAAAGTATGCACACAACCAAACATTATCCTGCATACCATAAATATGTATATTTGCATTTGTCAATTATAATTCACTAAGACTAAGGGAAACCACAGCTCATACAGACTTGCAGTGATTTTCCTGTTTTCAGCCTCCCGAGTGCTGGGATTGCAGGCAAGCGCCTTCGCCCCGCCCGCGTGTCAATCGCCTTCTCAGCGGGCCCCGTGGGCGGGCCTGCTACAGCACACCAGGGATCCAAACCTGGCTGCTGCGCTCTGCCTAAGCAGGCACTTCAGTCTCCTGAACTATCAGGCTGGCCCTTACTGAATTTTCATGTTAATCCATACAAGAATCTACTATTGTTGCCAAAATAAACATAAACAGAAATGGGCTAGGGAATATCACCCAGATGATATTCGATGTATGATTTTTTTAATGTATTGTAGATGTTGTCAGCACATACCCATCCTAAGAATAAGATTGTGAAAATTCTTCTTATTTATTTTTATCATCAAAGTCCCATGTGTGTAGGCACATATTCTAAACACAATTCATTTTCACCAACGCCCATTCATGAGTTTGAAATTGTTTTGGTTGAAATAATTTTTTTAGTTTGGAGCACTGACACCTGGAGGGCCCAGGGTTTGTGGGTGTGTTTTCCATCATAATGAACATCATCCCTGTATTTAAAGATGGCACCGGGCCTGTGTCACACCTCCTGCATGTTTGTTGGTGCAGACCTCTGTAGGTGTGATGGGTTCACACCACACCCACAGAGATCTGCACCAACAAACACAAAGCCCATGCCAGACTGTTGTGGGCTCTGTATAGCTCTCGTACTTCTTCTACCTAGTGTGTTTGATCTGGGGAGGGAAAAGCACATTTCTGCTCATGGGGGGAACCCGAGAGTCCCCTCATGCTCAGCATTCTGGCTAAATAGGTGTAGCTGTCCCAGGGACGACACAGCAAGAGAGCAGGGACAGGTTGGGCTGAGCTGGCGCTGGCCCATGGGAGAAAGAGGAAGAACTGGAAAGACTTGGGTGTTGCTGAGATTATTTGGGTATCTGTGCAGGGACTTGTGGGTCTTTTCCACTCTTCCTGCTCTTTCTTAGGTTATGACAATGGAAATGGTAACTCCAACAAAAGCAGGGTGAAAGAGGAAATTGAAGTCTTGTGCGTTACTTAATGTTTTCTTGGGACAAATATGATGAGAATTTAAAAAGAAAAGAACACCAATAGTCATCAATATTTGAAGGTAAATTTATCCTTAGAACTCATAAGCTTGCACATGAGTATGATTTATTGAAATCTGTTCTTCAGTTTAACCCACGTGACAGACTTCAGCCCAATTGAAGAATCATGAAAATTTATTTCATTCATAAGCTACTGTTTTATGTCTGAAGAAAAGAAAAAAAAATGTACTCCTAGCTACAAAAAGTACATTGCTTTTGGTCAGTAGGATATTTTTGGCAAATACCTATAAAGTAAAAAATATTTATTTTATACTTAATATTCTGTTTCTCCTTACAATCCTAGTTTTGTTTATGAAATATCAGATTGATTTTGGTGGGAGAGATTAGGTTTTTCTGTTCTGTAAAACAGCTCTTGAATTTTGGCAGCTCCCTATCTGATGGGCTAGTTTTCACTTTATTTTACACCATCACTCAATGTTTCTGTGTTCTGTGCTTTCTCTCCTAATAACCAGCCATATTTTTCCTCTTCAGATGTAGGGCTTTTATCTAAAGCTTCTGTTTGGCACAACTAAATTGTTCTGGAAATTATTTTACTTTGGTAATGGGTTTGGGCTTTGTCTTTTTCCCTCCTAATTTTTAAGCTCACAGTTATTCCCTGATTTCTCCAAAAGAGTCTGGAAATTCAAGGAAGTAGACTTGATGAACACTGGGGTTTTTTTTTTGGGGGGGGGAGCCAGGGATTGAACTCAGGCCCTTGCTGTTGCCAGGCAAGCACTTATTCAACTGAGCTATCTCCCCAGCCCCCTTTTATTATTATTATTTTATTTTATTTATTTATTTTTATTTTTTATTTTTGGCAGAACTGGGGATTGAAATCAAGCCCTTGCGCTTGCCAGGGAAGCGCTTATTCCACTGAGCCATCTCCCCGGCCCAGGGAAGTAGACTTGAGAGTTCGCCTGTGTGTTGACCTTAGAACACAAAGTAACTGACAACTAGGCTTGGTAAAGCCAGAAAGGAACCCTGTCCCAGGGCCCTGAGCAAGCAGGCAGGCGAAAAGGGGGTTTAGGGAAGTTCGTGTGATTTGTCCAACCTGCTCTGTGTTTTGGGGAAAGCTTTTCCCAAACCTAAGCTCACCAGACTGATGAACCTTGAACTACTTCTGATGAGGATGGAGAAATTCCTCACATGTTAAGTGCAGCTCATACAAATCACAGGCTTTGTAGGGAACTCACAGAAAGATAAGTAAGCCTTACGATTACATACAATCAAAACTGTAGGCTAATGCCATGTAGCTAAGGAGACTGATTCACCTACCCAATTGCTTACCCAGGATAAATGGCTGCATGAGTGATTTCCAGTGATAACGACAGACAAGAACACCAGGGGCTCGTGCTGTCAGATGCCAGTATTGGGCAGTGTCTATCTTTTCTTCCTTGTGGCACATTATTAGATCCGCTAATATGCAGTTGGATCCAATGAAGAGTTTGACCATCAGCATCCAGGAGGTAGGGTCAGAAGATGATAGGAAGGAAAGGAAGGTAAATCACTGGGATGGTGTGTGAGAAGTGTGTGTAAAACCATTTTCTCAGCAAGTGTGTCCTAGTCTTTCAGCCAATGCTTTCTTTGTTTATTTTTTTCCATTTATGCATTTGGTACAGGGTCTCATTACACTACTCGGGCTCTTAGTGATCCCCCTGTTTTCAGCCTCTCCAGCGCTGGGATTAGAGTTGTGTGCTCTCTCACCTGGACTAGTTTGCTGGCTCACTGCACCTCAGGGGCAGGGCTGGTGCACAGGACCAGGGATCAGATCCTGGTCCTTGTGCTTGCCTAAGCAGGCCCCTAGTCTGATGAGCTATCTCTCTTGCCCTCAGTCAATGCTTTCTGTGCAGTGACCTTATTTAAGTCCCCAGAAAACCTTCTGAGATTTCACTGTCATTTTATGAGTGGTCTTCAAGCTTGGAAAGACAAAATAACTGGCTCTAAAACAGGAGAAATAGGGCTCAGTGAAACAACTCAGTGGACTAAGTACATGTTTAAGCAAGCGCAGGGACCAGGGTTCGATTCCCAGAACCACATGCTGTGCCTGCCCACCCTGGGCACACTGAGCCAGCCACTGAGACTGGACATGGTGGCACACACCTGCCATCTCAGCTCTGCTGTGGCTGAAACAGGAAGATCACTAGGAGCCTTGGTTGCATCGTGAGACCCTGTACCAACTACATAAAAAGGGGGAAATAGGAAATTAGACATACTACTATATGGAAGATTTAGGGTTGGATCATTTTCCAGGTGACAATTTCTTTTTCTTTTCTTTTTTTTTTTTTTTTTTTTTTTTTTTGCAGAACCAGTGATTGAACTCAGGCCCTTGCGCTTGCCAGTTAAGCGCTTATTCCACTGAGCCACCTCCTGGGCCCAACAATTTCAATGTACTAAACCTATAGTATCAAGGTAGTAGCTAAATCTCAAGATCTTTGGTTATTAGTTGATCTCACCATCTGCTATTTCAGCTTTGGAGGAGGAAGGTGGGGAGATGTTTCCTGGATATTATACTATATAGAAGCTTAAAATGATCACAATTCTGTTATAGTTCAAACTTTAAAAACTTTAAGCCATGAAAGTCAATTAAGGCCCACTTAGGAAGGTAGAAGTTAACTGGATTATATTTGTGGTGCCTGAACTTTTAATGTCATTTGGACACATACACACTCTAACCCATGGTACCACATACTTAAGTCCTTGCAGCTTAAAAACTTCATTTTTTCTTATTTAGTTTTACTTCTTCTGATTTAATAAGTGGCCGAGATATAAGCGATTTGTGAATATATTCTCATGTAAATGATGAATGCTAGGGCCCACGCTTTTGAAAGGCTCACCAGCTCGCCTGCTAACCTTTTAGAGTATGAAATTTCATTGAAAAATATTTTCCATAGGTTACAAAGGGAAGAAGCTGGCTTCTTTGAATTACCACACTCAGACTGGAACTCAGATTATTAAGACATTTATTAACTGATATAACACAGATGACTGGAAGACTTCTAAATTCTTTGAACCAAACTATATATTTATTGTAAGAAATCATATGTCTTTAAGCAAATCAGTTCCTAACATCTCTATTATCTCTTCTTAAACTTTCTTCGTTAAGAAAATGAAATGGTTAAAAGTGTGCACAGTGGCCTTAGTTGACAGGCGTGTTAAAGAAGCTTTTGGGTTGAACAAAAGATCGACACACATCTATCTACCTTTCTTTGGGCTGGATTATGTAGGGAACATTTCAGAAACCTAGTCACAGTCCTCTTTTCCCCAAGGCCAGTCTGCTTTTCTCAGACAGATTCTCTCTATCCCCATGGCTTACTTTCTGGGTCAGCTTAAGGATCGCAAAGTAATGTGATGACCAGGCTAAGCCAAGCACGATCAGCGAAGGGGCTGCCAGGAGCAATCAGATGCACTGTGTTCCAGCCTCAGGGCTCTTCCAAGTGCTGGATGGACCATCGCGCTGGGCCCCAGGGCTCTGAGCTGCATGTGACTGGAGTTCCAATTGGATGCCTTCCCCACCTCCAACCCATGCACTTGGATGCAAAAGCCCTTCGAGTCAGAGGGAGCTGAGCTCAGCCTTAACTACTCACACATGTGCGTTAGGCACGAACCCACACAGAACTTACCAAGCGGAGATCACGTCAGCTTTGGTCCTAGGTCGTTGGCGAGGGAGCCTTGTGGTGTCTGTCACATCCCAGGACTGCTCTGCCCCAGTTTCTGGTGCAGTGTGGTTCTTTGCCTTGGAAGCCTGCTGGCTCCTGGCAGCTTGGGAAGGAGTCCTCCCCCCAGACACGGTTGAGGTTTGCAAATGAGGAGGAGGGATGTCTCAATCTGAAGGTGTAGCAACTCCAGAAAGGAACTTGGAGTTTGAGAACAGGAAAGTAAAAGGCTTCAATGGCTTGAGAAAAAGCAGATGCACGAGAAAGTACTTTAACTACTAGCAAAGCTCAGGACTCAGGGAAAAACCTTGCCCAGGCTAGAGGCTTCTCCATGGAAGGAGGAATAGCTCACCTGTCCTGCCTGTCTTGTCCTGGAGCCAATGGCGGCAGGAGCAGAGTGAATGAGCTCTGTACTTCTTTCCCACCTGTTCACAGTGACAACTCCTTTATTGCAAAACTCACTTGGGCATTGATATATGCACTTGGCAGGGAGGAGCTGCCACCCTGCCCTGAGCAGAGGTGAGGTGGCATCTCTGTGCCCGTAGACATTGCACCAAGAACCTGACTAGCTGCAAGGGGCTGCGGAGAAGGCAGGGGCCCTTCCTTCAGTCTACTGCCCTACTTCCTCCCCATTTCTGGCTGCAGTGAACAGTAGTTGCCTGAGAGCAAGGGCCTTGGTTGCCCAGTGATTTGACTCACAACAAACATCCCTCAAGGTAACAAAAGGGAAAGGCCAGGGAGGGTGCAGCGCCAGGATCAGAGCTCAGCAGGCAGGCCTGCCCTTGGGAGTGTTCACTGCAGGAGGGCTCCTGGTGCAATTCTAGTTCACAGGCACTCATGGGTCCCCCTTTGGGAACCCTCACCCGAGGGGTGAGGTGAAGCCCAGCAGAAACGTGTCGCCTCCGTCCGCCCACGACCGCCCTCTTCGGGGAGGCACAGAGACAGATCCAGCTGCAACCTGTTCCTTCTTGCCTGAAGGATGCAGTGCTATGAGGCTCAGAGAGAAACCAAAGGATGATGCAGAGAATGGGGGAGAAGCAGAGCCCAAACCTGGGGTCATGCTCAAAACAGCCCCATTGTCTAGGACTGCAGAATCCCTTTGTTCAGTGGAGCTTGGTCAGCTTCTTTCATAGTAAAATGGAAACAGTGACCCTGCCTTTGATCACCTCCTCCACTTTTCTTCCCACCCTAGGTCTGCGGTGGAATTCCTGAGGCCCCATGTTGGGGACCAGAAGAGTCGGTTCTCCTGGAGGAGAGTGAGGCAGCTGGGGGACACGGGGGTTGCCAGGGTCTTATGGCCGACTACCAGGCCAACTAGGAGTAGAAATGGGCTCATTTTATTTTGGTCATTGGTGACAAATCAGAACCACAGGCGACTCCTCCTCACTACATCTCATGCCGCAGCAGGGACTTCTGTAATAAAACAGACTTTAAAAAGTTTTTTGGACGGTTGTTGCATGTACATGGTTTCTGATGGGTGAGTACATAAAACGAAACACAGAGCAAGCAAATCAGCAAATCAGCCCATAGATGTGGTCTAAAAGTGTACCAAGGGGAGGTTACTGTACGTATCGCAGACGTACATTAATACAAAGTTTGAAAAACCTGAGTCATTTGTAGGAAGAGGGATGCACCTCAAGACCATAATAAGTGAAGCAAATCAGACCCCCGAGCTTAAATGTCATATGGTTTCTCTTCTATAAAACATTAAACTATAAACGAAGAGCAAAATAAAAGACAATAGGAAGTAGCGAGAGAGATCTTTCTCAGGTGGTAAGGGGATCAAAAAATGGAGGAGAAGGGAGCAGAAAGAGAAATGGAATAAACTGTGAAGTCCACGTTGCCCCTCCATGCAAGGAGTGTGTGAACGCTGTGTGCTGCATGCAGAATGGCTGATAAGATATCAATCGGGGCCGCCGAGATGGCTCAGTGGAATAAGCGCTTCCCTGGCAAGCGCAAGGGTCTGAGTTCAAGCCCCAGT
>NDGN011358204.1:0-19465 GCA_002564285.1 Tympanoctomys barrerae | reverse complement strand
AGAGATTGAAATCAGGCCTTTGCACTTGCCAGGGAAGCGCTTATTCCACTGAGCCATCTCCCCAGCATTCCCAGTGCTTGGGAGGCTGAAAACAGGAGAATCACTATGAGTCTGATCTATGTAGTAAGACTCTGTACACCCTGTAGACCCTGTCCTAAATTCATTTTTTAATAAAAGGTCATGATGCCAGATCTGTAGTGGTGACACTGAATCTAAGGTAAGAGACCAAACCTGGTTATTGGCATGTCAGTAAGTATCATGGAATAATGATAGCCATACTGATGCTGCTTCTCAGCAGCTGTCCTTAGAGTCTGAATGTGGACTAAACATAGCATGCAATCCTGACTGTAGATTGTGTTGCAAATTTAATCAACAAAGGAAAAGTGTAGCTGATGGAAGGCAGGATGTGGGAGTAGAGAGGAGAGTAGTGGTGCAAATGTCCTTGCTGCCTAATGTGAAGGAGTAAGATATAATTTATGAAGAGTTGGTGTCATTTCAGAGGTCATGTGCTGTCTTGTATTTCACAAAAAAAGGTCCATTTGCTGTCCATCCTCATCCATAATTTGGTATGGTCAGACTTTTTCATGTTAGGTATACTGGGGTGGCTTATTGTTGTTATAAATTATATTTCACCAATAGATAATCCTGTTAAGTATCTTCACATGCTTTTTTGTCATCCTTGTATGTCATTTGGAAAAGCAATAAACTCTTGTACTTAAGTTCCAGTAAGTTTTTTAGAGCATGCGTAGAATTTCACTCCATGGACAATCTGCCTACATACAGTTTTAGTTTAGAACAAAAGTTTGCAAAAACACAAGTGAAGACTTGAATATTTAAATTTTCAAAGGTAATAAACAGAAGAACTAAAATGATATTAGACTTTAGGAGAAAGCCAGGGTAGTATGTGAAGAGACCTTGATGTGAATGAAGACCTGAAGATCTAAGCACACTTTCAAGAGAGGAAAATATTTACCAAGAGACAACAGAAGAAAGTCTGGGGGAAGATGGCAGCAGTGTGGAAAGAGAGAAAATTCTATGAACAGCTATCTGGGAAGAATGGAATTGGCAGGGACAGGAAAAGTAAGGGCTGGTTGCTGTCATGAAGACTTCTGTACCACTCTGTTGCCTTGTACACCGGGTTCCTTTATAAAGGTAAATCATAAGTATATTGGTAATTAGCACATAATGGTAACAGGAAATAACTGAAGTCAGTAGAGGGTTTGTTATGGTGTCTCACCCAAATCTCCTGCATTCGGAAGATGATTTCATCACGGGGGCCACTGTCCTCCATACACCGATGACATCCTCACTAAATGTGCTGCTGGGAAGTGACAGCTGGTCTGTGGAGGCAGGTCACAAGGGTATGACCTGAAAGGTGTGTTTTTGTCCTTGGTTCCCTGGTTTTGTTTGTGTTCGTTTATATTCTCTTTCTTCTTCCGTCCCTCCCCTTTCCTCTTTTTTTTTCTCTTTTTCTCTCTGTCTCTCACTGTCTCTTTCTCTCCCTCCCTTCTCTCCCTCTCCTTCCTCTCTCTCTCTCTCTCTCTCTATCTTTGCCTCTGTCTCTGTCTCTGTCTCTGTCTCTCTCTCTCTCTCTCTCTCTCTTTCTCTCTCCTTCCTGGCTGCTGTTGCAATGGCCCATACAGAGCCATTTTCTCCACCATGCCCATCCACTGTGCTGTTCTGTCTCAGCTCTGGCCAGCTATGGACTGAACTGCTGAAACTGTAAGCCAGAATAAGCCTGTCCTGCTTGGAGTTGAGGGCTCAGGCATTTTGTCCCAGCAAAATGAAAGGTCACTAATTCTAGGTAAGACCTGAATATTACAGAGTAGGAAACAGTAAAATACTGGTCTATGACTCAAGAGATATACCAAAGAAGGAAGGTGCTCAAGTGAAATTACTGATATGTGCCTAACAATTACTTGGGTGTTTCTATGGCCTAGTAGTTTTGTATGTGTTACTGAGGTTGAACCCAGGGCTTGCACACTAAGTATACCCATCTTTTATATCATTTATCTTTTTTTTTTTTGTTCTTTGAGACAAAGTCTTATTAAATCAATACTTTTTACAGGCTGGGCTCAGTGTTGAGACATCCCTGCCTCAGTCTTCCAGAGTTCTAGGAGTACTGCTGTGTCTCCATAACCAGCATTCAGATACTTTCTAAATTATAAATATGTGCCAACTTATTTAATGGTCACAGCAACTCTGGAGTAGGTACTTTCATCATAATTTTATAGATAAAACCAAGAAACACAAATCTCTAAAAGTGACACAATCAGGTTGCAAAGCCAGATAGTTCAGCTCCTGCATGTTCCCTCTGAGCTGGGTCACTTTGTGTTACACTGTGTAAGCTGATGGTCAGAACCCCAAGCCCAGCAGTACATATAGTGAATGCTTAATGTGCTATGTTGGAAAATCATGTGGAATAAAAATGAGTAATGAGTGTGAGAGTGGGGAGGTGTCATATTTGAAAGGGTGAATAGGGGAGACCTCTCTGAAGAGATGGCATGTGGAAATTTTCTTAGTCTCCTGGACTGCTAAAACAATAGTCCATAGGCTGAGTGGATTAGGCAACAAGTATTGATTTCTTACACTTCCAAAGGCTGGGAAATCCAAGATGAGGTTGCTGATAGATCCATTGCTTGGTGAAGGCCCACTTCCTCACCTGGACATTGCTGTTTTCTCACTGTGTCCTTACATGGGGGAGTTGGTGGGGGAGAGAGAGAGGAACCTATGATTCTTCTATAAGAGCACTGGTCCTACTTACCATTTATCAGGGCTCCATCTTTATGATCTAGTTACCTCCACAAGACATTGTATTAATTATATAGCAAAGGGTTAAAAGTGGCTTTAATAACTAACATCTGGGGCCAGGGAGATAGCTCAGTGGTCTAGGTGCCTGCCTGGCAAGCACAAAGACCTGAATTTGATCCCTGGTACCACATGCCATGCTAACCCCAGAACCCTGTGTGCACCGTGCTGGCTGTCAAGACTGGGTGTGGTGGCGCATGCCTGTAATCCCAGCACTGGGGAGGTGGAGGCAGGAGGATCACAAGTCTGAGCTGCATAGCGAGACCCTGTACCAAATAAATAACTAGATAAATAAATGAGCTAACATCTGGAGAAGCGCTTAAACTATCATCATAACAACAGAATATAATTTATAAATAAAATATTGTGGAGAAGTCCATATAAAGTAAGCATAAAAAATACAATAGTGTTGAAAATCAAGTACACTGACAGAGAAGCAGAGTACTTATGTATAATTGGCTTTAATTTTGCTTGCTTTTTGTGTATATTTAAGTGCATATGAATATGATATGGAGAATATAGAATATAATTGAGTTAAAGAAATGATTGAGGACATAAAAATGATACCGAAAGTCAACACGACTTGGAGCACCTGATGCCCATGGCCAGGAACTGGGATGACAGTGCAGGTCCCCGCTGCTTCCAGTACAGGGCAATTGTTGCCACTGAAGGGCGCCTGCACAGTCTCCGTGGCGGCAGCATTGATTCCCAAAAGTGAGTTCTGTCAGCAGATGAGATTTATTTTGGATTAAAACACTACTTCAAAGAAAGTTTTAGATCTATTACAGTATTTTAAAAATTTCTCCCATAAACATAAATTTCTACATTCTTACAGATAGCACGCTGGTTGTGGTGGCACATGCCTATAACCCCAACACTCCAGGAGGCTGAGGCAAGATGATTGCAAGTGTGAGCCCAGCCTGGGTATCTTAGTGACTTCATGAGACTCTATTTCAAAAAATTTTAAAACAAATTATTCATGGGCAGGGGGTCTGGGTATGTAGCTCCCTACAATCTCCAGAGTCTATCCCCATTTTTGAAAAAAAAGAAAACACAGCATTTTTTATATCATATGCCACTAAATTCCAGAAAAGTAGAGAATTTCAGAAAGCCTACAAGAGCCATCATAATGGAGTTCAACGTGTTGAGAAATAAAACCTTTGAGCTTGACACACCAGGTTATATTGGAATGGAACAATAAATTCCAAAGAATTCATTAAGGTCTTAAATGGGTGAGGTGGCCACCTAGTATATACTTGTTAAGCATAAGTACAAATCGTCTATCATGGCACTGAGAGAAGACCGATAGGTTGCATAGTTGTTTGAAATTTAGCATTTGAAAATGGTGGTCCCGTGTAGCTCCTCTTGTCACAAGAAAAGAATGCCCAAGAAAAGGATGGGTGCAGATGCGCTACTTCAGTTTCCCTGAAACCAGCTGCACTTCACATCCTTCAATCATTAACAGGTAAACAAATAGGGCTTCCATAGTCACCACTGTCAAAGAAAGCCACCTTTAGCACAATCTTGTGGATCCCTTCTGATATGTATGTGTGATAATTTGGATCAAGGGTCATGTGCCATAGTGTCCCTTTGGACTTCTGGAGGCTGTTTTAGAACTCTTGGTGTCTAGCCATGCCATATTTCAATTTAATATCACCTATAGGATTTCTGTTATTACTTACATCTGGATAAGAGGTTGTGAGGGGGAAAGTGGGAAGAGGTGAGGCCATACTGGACAATCTAAAATAGACCAGGGAGGCTGGGGAGGTAGCTCAGTAGAATAAGTGCTTGCCTGACAAGCGCAAGGGCCTGAGTTTAATCCCAGGTTCCACCTAAATAAATAAATAAATAAAATAGACCCAGGGCCAGCAAGATAGCTCAGTGGACTAAACACTTGCTTAGGCAAGCACAGGGGCCAGGGTTCGATCCCTGGCACCACATGCTGCGCTGGCCTCCTCCTTGGGCACACTGAGCCAGTGATGAAGTCCGGGCATGGTGGTGCGTGCCTGTAATCCCAGCACTAGGAAGGCTGAAAACAGAAGGATCATTACAAATCTGAGCTGCATAGTGAGACCCTGCACAAAAATAAAATAAAACCTAAATAACAAAAAAATAAATAAAATAGACCCAACTCCTTTGTCTTCCCAGGAAAGAACCTCTAAAATGAGGCTTAGAAGCTAGGCATGGTGGCTCACACCCATAATCCCAGCACTCAGCGGGCTGAGCCAGGGGTGTCACTGTGAGTTTGAGGCCAACCTGGGCTACATAGTGAGTGGAAGGCCAGCTTGACCTGCACAGCGAGACCTTGTCTTAAAAAGACAAAAATAAATACATAAAATAAGGCTAAGGTTGCCTGCTTCAATAATTTGAGAGTGTTAACTGGGGTAAGGGAATACGGACTGCAGAAACAAAGTAAGTGACGCTTCCTCTGGCTCTTCATGTGCAAGGCATTTTGTAAGGTGCTGATGGTGAAGAAGATAATATTTAGAGTGAGGAACAGTGTTGAGAATGCAGTTGTGAAAACAAAGGAGTGGTTCTCGCCCTACAGAAATTTGCAGTAGATTAGGGGACTCAGGCAAGCTCATTTCAGAAGAGAAAGATAATGCAATTAAAGGGAAGAGAACACAAGTTGTGTGGGGGCTGGGGAGATAGCTCATTAGAATAAGTGCTTCCCTGGCAAGTACAAAGGCCTGAGTTCAATCCCCAATTCCGCCAAAAAAAAAAAAAAAAAGTTCTGCATATGCTTGGAGGTTGGGTAAAGGCCAGACTGAAGTCTCCCAATTGAATCCTTGAGGTTAGAGTAGGTGATGATTTTTTTTATCCGGGTTTGAAGACAGACTGGGGCAAAGGGCAATTGCACACTATAACATTACTACAGAGAGAGCCTCACTTTTAAAAGTGATAAAATGTTAGAATTTTGCCCTTTCCTTTTGAAAATTACCTCTTTTTCAGTGCATTACAAGTATGTTGTAATGAACAGACTACAGCATTTAGTATTGCATGGGTGGAAGGAGGTTGTAGGAAGAAATGGAAGTGACTGGATCTTCTAGGAATTCCTGCCCCTGCCTTGGCTGTGGTGTTGTCTACTACCGTCCTGTGTGCTGGTCTCAGGTAGTCTGGCTAGCTGGGAACTCCGGACATCCTCTCCACAGCGCTGGAATAAACAGTATGGTGAAAGGAGCATTTTACTTACATATCTTTTATGGAACTTACTGTTCTGTGCATTATTTTCAGTTATTTGTAGTCATATTTCACTTTGTCTACTGGATTATAAATTCCTTGAGGGAAGAAGAGTCTTAATTTCCCTTTTACTCCCAAGCCTTGCCGACTATTTGAATTGCCTGAATCTATTTGCTTCTGTATTTAATAATGCCTTCCAGGATCATCTGAAATTATGTGCAGATGGTCCTTGACTTACAGTGGTTCAACTTTGATTTTTGTTTTTACAATGATATAAAGGCATACCTGTAAAAAATTCTGGTTTTCATTTCAGTATGTTTTCCATTTCATATTCAACATACTACATAAGCTATTTAGCACTTCATGATAAATAGGCTGTCAGATGATTTTTGTCCAATTTTAAGTGTTCTGTGTACATTTTATCAGGCTTGGACCAAAGTGTGATGTTTGATAGGATAGGTGTGCTATATGAATTTTCAATAATATTTCAAAAAAGGTGAATTTAATGGGATGTAATACCACTGTACATGGAGGAGCATGTTTCTTTGGTTTTAGGCATGTGTAGAATTCAAAAGAAATTGATTCTCTTACCATTGCTAAATTATTCTTTTCTGGCATCCAAGATTAGCACGGCATGTCTTAGAGTTTTCATCCATACCTTTTGGAGACTCAGGATTCTGCCTACCTACAGCATGCGACAAGGAGACCAGAGAAGGAGGCGCTCCTCTCAAGGCTGGTAGCTAGTCAGACCCTGGGATCTGGAAAATAGTAGCTAGTGGGATCTGAAAGGTAACAAACATGTCCAACAGATGCAGGAAGGCCAAGGCTTCTCCTCGGCAAGGCTGTCTGGAAGAGCTCTGAGTTGAGTAGGAGCTGACATCAGAGAGCCAGGAAGAAGGCAGTGGAGTTGAATGGCTGCTCCCCCTTCAGCAGAGCAGAATAATTCTTGGTTGATGAAGGTGGGCACTAGAGCTGAATGCTGACTGGCACAGTGGGTGGGCATTTTTTAAAAGCTCTTCACCTTGGTGGCAGCGGTGGTGAAGGAAAGGGAACCTTGTACCAACGTTAATGCTTTGCACCTGGTAGACATTCAGTACCTTCTTCCTCATAATAGAAAAGGTTATTTTACTTTCACTTCTACCACAAGGTGATGGTCAGGAATCATGTAAATCCTTGTGTAATTGAATTGGCGATCACTTATTTTTAGAAATCCTGTGAGAAGCAGAGCATCCAACCACAAAACTGCCAGTGGGAGATGAGAAGCAGGTGGCGAAGGGACTCTCTCTGCAGGTTGTGTGTGTGTGTGCATGCAGTGCGGAGTGGGGACCGGCTGCTCCCCTGACATCTTGGCTTCTCTGCGCTCAAGTGTGGGAGCCCACCTGGCACTGCAGGCCACACGGAGGTGACTCGCATACTTTGTCTTCCTCTGCTGTTCATTTTGTGTTTGTTCAGGTGGTTTTCTTTCTTGGTTATTCTAGCAAACATTTTGTCAATTTTGTTTATCTTTTTTTTAAAAAAAATCCAATGTTTATTTCATTGATCCTGTTCTCTCTTTCTCTCTTCTCCCTATTTCCTCCTTCTACCTTTCTTTTATTTATTTCTGTTCTAATGTTGATTCCTTTTTTCCTTCCACTAATTTTTGGGTTTGGTTTCTACTTGCTTTTTTAGTATCTTTCTTTCTTTCTTTTTTTTTTAATGCACTTAATACAGGGTCTGCAGGTTGTACAAGGTCTCATTGTGTAGCTCGGACTCCTAGTGATTCTCCTGTTTTCAGCCTCCTAAGCACTGGTGTTACAGATGCGCGCCACCACCCCCAGTCTCAGTCGCTCTCTCTGCGCTCCCTGGGACAAGCCAGCACGGCATACCCAGGGTCAAGCCCCAGCCGCTGCACTCTGCCTAAGCAGGTGCTTTAGTCCTCTGAGGCTTTTTCAGTTTTTTGAGATGAAGTTCTAGGTTTTTTATCTGAAATCTTTGCTTATATTATGATATTGTAGGTGCTTGATGCTATATATAAACTTCCCTCTTACAATACTTGTGCTTTTGCTTCGTCTCTTAAGTTATGCTGCATCCCTGCTCACTTTCTGTCCACCAGTCCTCTAACTGGTTAATGTATAAAGCAGTGTGAGGCATACAGTTGGTATAGTACTTCCCAAAGAATGTTTCAAAGTGCTCCTTTGGGTCCCGTTGTCTATACCATGTAAAAACTCTTAGTGAATTTTTTTATTTTTGGAGCAGGCTTTCACTTTCCTCCTGATATTATTGCTTGTTAAAACATCTAGACTCTTTAAGGGATAATTTTTAACTAGCATTTTTTCTGAGGCAAAGAGACGTGCTGGGTGATTATGAGCTTGAATTTCGGTTCCAGTTATGGATCTGAAACTTCCATCTAACTCCAGGAAAGTCACTCGACCATTTGGTTCCTTAATATTTTCACCTAAAATAGGATTATTATGTTCCTACCTCACTGAGTTGTTGTGATTCATACTTTGGTAACATTTGTTGGACAATCCGATGAACCCAGGAACACAGTGCATACGTAATAGATGAAGCCCACCTTCATTACAGAGCCTAAGTGAGGGAGGACAGTCTGACCGAGAAGATGTGCTCCTGAGACATAATAATGGTGCCGGAGTGCAAAAGAAGAAAGGTGCTGTTTATCAGTGATCAGGAAGGGCAAGACCCTCTGCCATGAGAGGCTCACAGTATCAAGGAAGCTAGAAGAAACAATAGAAAAGGGAAGGCGACCTAAGTGGGAGGAGAGGACAAAAAGAACAAAGGCTCAAAGCTATGTCCAGCTTAGCTGCTTCACTCAGTACCTGACCAGTGAGGACTTGAGGCAGCAGGCAGATGGATCCAGAATATACAAGATGGACCAGGCATAGAAAGTCTTCCTCGTTTTTTTCTCCATATTTTTTTAAAAACATTAAGATGGTGGCTTATAGTTTCTTTCATGACCAGATTGTCCTGAGACTCCAGGGATGAAGATATCTATGGAAGAGGGGAAACAAGACTGGTAAAGGAAGGACATGCTTATCTGTAAATCTAGTCTAATGCAAGGGTGGTTTTACAGAGCATGTGGTGAGTTTCAAAGGAAAAAGTGAAGCAGCCCATCTGTTTCATTGTTGTAGGAACCTTCTGCCAATCAGACAGATGGAAGCTAAGGCTGATACCTTGGTGGTACAAACTGTAAAACTGGAAAAGGCAATAGGAGGTGACCATCTCAGCTTCCGCTGCCTGGGTGATGGGCTAAAAAGCATAACTAGTATTCGTTGGCCTATTTGGGTCACTTAGAATAAACAAAGGAAGTTTTGTATTAGATTTAACACTGATCACTAAGAAACAATTACTTTAGGGTGTGGAAGAATTTTTTTGAAAAGCATTTGAAGGCAGTGGTCATGATCTCTGGGGATTTCTAAGCAAACTTTTTAGTTTAGAACACTTTTCGATTCGGATCAGAGGATGTGTTTCTGTCATTGTAAAAAAAATACCTGAGAAAATCAACTTGAGAAATGGCAAGACGACCTTCGACCCGCAGGTTTGGTGGTTTCAGCCCGTGGTCATGTGGCTTGTTGCTTTGGAGCCTGTAGCACAGCAGAACATCATGGTGGGAATACGCAGTGAGGCACGTGCTCACCATGCTCATTATGGGAGACCGGAGAGGGAGAGAAGGGGGTGGGATACCCCGATACTCTTTTCACAAAGAGATAAGCCTCAATGATGTAACTTTCTTCCACTAGACCCCACGTCCTCCTGAGAGTTCTGTCACTTCCCAGTAGCACCAGAGGCTGTCAACCAAGTTTGACACGTGGGCCTTTGGAGGTGACTCTGTACCCAAACTTTATCGGAAGATGAGTGCAAATAGCAGCACAGAGAACTCAGTGTTTCTGCCGGTTTCCCCTATCGTTAGCTTACATTAGTTCTGATACCTTTCTCTTAATCCACGAACTGACACTGATTATTGAAGTTCACACTTGATTCCGATTTGCAGTTTTCCTGCAGTGTTTTTGCTGTTGTTTAAGGATGCTAGTATATGTTCCCTTAGATTCCTCTTGGTTTTAATCATTTTTCAGATTTTCCTTTGTTTCGAAGACCTTGACAGTTTTGAGAATTACTATCTGGTGTTTGGTGAAAGGTCCCTCAGCTCGGATTTGTCTGGAGTGTTCTCATATTAGATTAGATTCAGTGATGGCGAACAGTGAAAGCTCGAAAAGCCCACCATCACTGGGCTAGACGGACAGGTTGTGGGGAAGTAGTTGTCATCTCCGTCACGTGGTGGGAAAGGTTCGCTTTAGTGATGCTGACCTTGATCACCTGGCTAAGGTGACACTGATCAGGCTTCCGCAGTGTGAAGTCACACTTTTCATTTCCTTCCCTTGCCATTCTTCAGTCTTTGCAAGGAAGTCTTGTGTGCGGTCCCTGTATAGGGAGTAGAAAATTGTGCTCCTTCTCTTCAGGGTGTATTTACAAAAGTGTGTGAAATTGTTCTACATGGAAAATTAGCCCACCCTCCCACACCTGTTTGTTTATTCAATTCTTACATCACTATTGACTTATTTATTTTATGCCTTCTATTATAATCCAACAACTTGAGGTGTTGTGTTTTTTTTTTTGTTTCCTCTTTCATTTAGCTTTTATATCCCTTGATATACTTTTATCATTGAAGGGTTTGGTTAGCTTTTAGCACCTTACATTATCGCTATAAGATACTACTGGCTCATTCAGTATATTTCTTGTGTTAGACCCTTTAGAATCTTTAATTATAGTTTTTTTAAAAAAAGACTTGAGCCATCCAATGTGTTACCAGGACTTCGTACAATGGAAATAAGTTACAGCTTTTAATGGATATGTGACCCAAGAGACATGAAAGTTTCTGCAAAGAGAAATTCTATTACATAGGTATAAAACTTTACAAGAGAGGAGACAGGACCTGAAAGTATTTACCTGGCTTCAGGGGATGTTTGATTAATCTGCATTTTTAAAAGTCATGTACAGAAGAAGAAAAAACTCAAGATCAGACTGAGAATTTCTAAAACTATTATCATCCAAAGCTACTTGGCTGCTGGCTTGTTAAAACAATTTCATGACTCTTCAGAATGAACTTAGAGGGTTCATCCATATATCAGCCGTATGAAAATGGGACCTCTTTTCACTTCTCGGGGGGCATTATGTCTGATCTGAGTTTATCCACTAGGCAGATTTCTCTTGAATGCCCCTTACCCACCTGTCAGATTCTGGAAGTGCATCAGTGGGCAAAGCTGAATCTGTTCCCATGGAGTTTCGTTCTCACTGAGGAGGATGTGTGATGAGTAGGGATGTTTTTGGTACGTCAGAGGGTAAAAGCAGCATAAGGGGTACAGAGAATTCTGGGGCTGGGCAGTAGTTTTGTTATGTAATGGAAGGGCTTTGAGACTGCCCCACTGATAAGGTGGTATTTGAGCAGAAAGCAGACAGAAGCAATGGAATGAGCCACCCACAAGTGGCTGCATAGTATTTTGCATGTTAGTTTTCTATTGCTATTGAAGCAAAGCGAACAGGGAGCATAACAGGCCTGAAGCAGCAACATGTTTGGTGTATGCGAGAAATAGCAAGTCAGTGAGGCTCACCAGTGAGGCTGGGTGAGCGAGCGCCAGCACATGTGTCTGGGCAGGGCACTGCCATTCACAGAAAGTGTGGGTGACCGGCTGTGCCTAGTACTTTGTGCTGCTGTACACCTGGGGTATCTAGGTGGCTCTTAGACTCTTGTGCTTTTGAGCAGTGGAATAAGGGAGTCTGGTTTCACATTTGAAAACAGTCGTGCTGGCCACCGTGGGTGGTAGGCACCAAAGGGCAGAAGCCAGGAGACCAGTTAAGATTTCTGCTTTTTTTTTTTTTTAATGTTTTGTTTGTTTATCTATTTATTTGGTACAGCGTCTCACTATGCAGCTTGGACTCATAGTCATCCTTCTGTCTCAGCCTTCCCCACCCTGGGATTACAGGCATGCACCACCACATCTGGTGTGGGGGGGCCGGCATACCATGTGGTACTGGGGATCAAACCTGGGTCCTTGCACCTTCCAGCCAGGTGCTTAGACTGCTGAGCTATCTCCCCAGTCAAGATTTCTTCTAATCTGTGAGGATATTTTAATCTTAAACTCTTTAATAATAATAATAATAATAATAATAATAAATATATATATAACTTGCTACCTGAATATTTTCATATTTTCCTTCTACAATCTCCAAGTTTATAATGTTTAGTGGCTGATAATATTTTGCATATTAGCTTTCTATTGCTGATGTAAAATTTTAACACAAATTTGGTGGCTTAAAAGAACACAGATTTATTATGCTACAGTGCTAGAGATTAGAATCAAGGTGTTTTGAAGGCACCAGCAAAGGTGTTTCCCTGCTTTTCCAGCTTCTAGAGGCTGTTCTCATTCCTCGATTCCCAGCCCCTTCCTGACTTTAAAGCCAGCAACATTTTCTAATCTCCCTCCTCCTGCACCCTGTCCACCTCTGGTGCCATCATTACCACTCCCCCTCACTCTGACCATACTGTCTTTGTGATTATCTGGCTAATCCACAGTAATCTCTGTGCCTCAAAAGCCTTAATTTAATCTCATCTGCAAACTTCTTTTACATGTAAGGTAACATTCAGAAGTGTATTCTGGGGATTAGGGTATGGATATCTGTGGGGAGCCATCATCTGACCCAGCATCTGACCCAGCATAGGTGATGCTTTATACAACACTTACCAACTTCTTATGTTGGGTACTTTACACTCCATCTGGTTGGGAGTATGATGATATTCTCATATCTCTTATATTTGCATATTTTGACCTTTTATTTTCTTTTCCAGAATATATCACTTATGATAAATGTCCAGGTGTAGAGTTCCTGGAACAAAGGACATGCACATCTTTTGTTTGCTCTCCAAATACATGGATATATTATCAGGAAATAGATGAGCGTGTCTTTTTTCCTAAAACCTCACCAGCACTGCTTTTTATCAATTAAAGGTGTGTTTCCATGGTGCATTATAAAGCAACATTTGTATTGTATGAATTCAATTTCCTTGTTATCTAGGCTGAACCGTGTATGTGTGTGTGTGTGTGTGTGTGTGTGTGTGTGTGTTATGTATGATTGCATTTGGAGAATAGAGTTTTTGTTTCCCTTATTGTATCTGAAGCTGGACAAGTAGGGATAGAGGTAGGCTATTTCTTAAGTAAGGGGGTAAGGATGGCATGAACAGATGGCACATACAGAACTAGGTACAGTAATCCCTCGCTACTTCATGGTTCAACTTTCACGGACTCACTGTTTTGCGGGTTTTCAAAAAATGTTAATCTAAATTACTTATTGCAGAGTTTTCGCTATGTCACAGGATTTTGCAGTACTGTACAGAATACATATGTTATTAAAGTTACATAGGTTTATGAGTTTAGAAAATGATTAAGAACATTAAAAATGTTTTTAACAGTGGGGGAAAGGTTTATCAGAGTGTGTGAATGCTTCATAAAGCCTTAAAATATATGTAAATACTAAAATAAGTATAATGTCACTACTCCACTGATTTTCACTTGTCACAGGGGCGTCTGGGAGGGAGCCTCTGTGGTGAGTGAGGGACCACTGTACATGATTTTTGCTTCTCCACCCAAGAGATACTCTGTAGAATGAAAAATACATTATTTCACTGTCTTTCAGGTGACAGTGAGAGTGCAAACAGATAATTTGAATGAGTTAATATTTCTAGAGCACAGTAGATCAACTCTCGGGTGTTGAAGGCACTAGCAGACATCATCTCTGAGTGACTGCTGGGGATGACAGACTAAATCTCGAGGAGCACGAGAGGCTGCAGAAGACCCGGGGCGTGCAGAAGCGTTGATCTCTTGGAGTCAACAGAAATGTTACTGGGATGCATGAGCAATTCTTCACATTTGCTTTTCTGATAGGGTTTTTTTTTTTTTAAATGGGGAGAGAATGCTATAGAAACTAAGGCACTTGGTAAAAATCTCTCCTAGGTCTCCTTGTACATATGAAGAGAAAGTTTGGTGGATGAGGAAAAATTAGATGGATGCACAGCTGATTCTATTCTTAGGTTGTAGCATAGACAGTAGGGAGCCCGGGCAGATAACCATTTTGTCCTTGGACTTGGATAGTGATCTAAAAGACCCATATTGTATTATGTCATTGAGAGCATGAAGCTCCGTGAGTTCGCCAGAATTGTGCAATAAATATCTAGGTGTGAAACACATACCTACCTATTAGGAAAGTAGGCTGAAACCCTATAAATTTGTGACAGATAATGAGAATTTTTGAAACTGAGGTTCATTTAAAATTGGAACTGCGTTTTGTTTTCCTCCTTTATTTTTGTTTCCTTGGCCTTCACCAATCAAAAATGAAGGTAATAGACTGAAAACAATTATTTTAATATTAATTTGGGTATGGTGGGAGGATGTAGGGTTCCCCTATGTATGTTGATATGGATATAATGTAGAATACTTCATGATATAAATACATATGTGATATCATATAAAATTGTTGGACTGAGGGGCAGAGGAAGAGCAAGCTGCTAACTGGGGCACTGCCATGAGCTAATTGTCTTGGTGAGCAAGCAGGTGGCATCCTCTTTCTGGGCCTAAGTTTTCTTATCTAGAAGTTGAGTCTGGCGGGATAGGGTGGGGGCCATTAATCACTCTGCCCCGTTCACACTCTTGTGCTCTATCAGGCAGTACAAAGTCATTCTCTTGTTCTTCCGAGTGTGGCCAAACTTCTAGACTAAAAGGACCTTCACAGATATTTCTTGACTGAGTAGACTCTGTCAGGGCCTCTCTGAGAAAAGCCCTTTTCAGTCTGCAGGATCAAGTTAAATGGTCTTTGTTTTCAGCCCTTCTGACCCAGGTTCATTAAACACTGGAGTTGAACCCCCAATGACCTCAGGAGGACCAACATCTATTGTTCAGGGTGTAGGAAGCGCCCCTGGGATTTCTGGATGTTCCCCTGGGATGGGGTCAGCAGGGTATTCTCCTCTATGTTTGTCTCCTTTTGAATATCTTAGTACTGGCTGCTCTGGCTCATGAACTGTTCTTCTACCTTTTCCTCCAGCACCCCAATTTTAATCTAGTTGTAAGCATCACGAAGATTAAAATTTGAGTTTTTCCCCTTTACATTTTATCATCCCACTTTGTGTCTTCATACTGTCATTTTTGAAGGGACTGAAAACATTGTGTCCTAGTTTACTTTTGCCTTCTCTGATTTTCTCCTATTGTCAGTCAGCCAACATGATCCTGTTTTGTTTCTGTTCTTATACAATATTTGTCCCTCTTTGTAAAATCCAATCTTTTGGCTTTTGGCTTAGGTACTTTGGTTAAAATCTCAGAGTTTGTGTTCTTCGATCAAAGGGTACATTGCTAGGGCTCTTGATCTATTTAGAGTGCCTTCGTTTTAACTGACAGAATAAACATGAGCGATCATATTAGGACAGTATATGCTTCCCTTAAAACTGTAAGCTATTTAATATTCCAGCATTTGTCTTTAAACACATTAATCTCCACTTCCTTCTCAGGGCCCCTCTCAAAGCTGAAATCATTCACATGGTGGAATATTTTGTGCCCTGAGAGACTCTGGGCTGTCACACTTCTTACCCCACTCTTTCCTGCATTTCTCCATTGGTCTTTTCTACCATGAATGCTTCTCATTGTTAGGATTTTCACCCTTTCCAGGCCAGTTCTCAGCTCCCTGTTGCTGTGTGTGCTTGTACGTGCTCTAGGCCTTACTTTAAACTCATGTGACATGTGCAGCAGCCTTTGAGTTCTTGTACGTTTGTCTCTGCTCATTGCTGCTTAATCCAAGATAGTGACGTCTTGTCCTGCGTGTTTTCTGCTTGCCACGTGTGTATCTTGGAATCCCATGCAATGTATCATGACCGGACATGTCAGACAGGAAGTAAGCTGCCCGTCAAGGGTATGGGGTAGAGTCTCTATGCTTATCTGAAAAACAGGTCTTTCATTTTGCCACCTGCAAACAGCTCTCACTGCTGTGCCCTTCTAGGCCTTGTCTAGAAGGCTTTCCCAGCAAGACAGGCAGCGCAGAATAGGAAGCCGCTTCCGACTGGCCACAGCTCCTCCATACACGTGTTTCAATCGAATGTCTGAATTTCCCTTTCTGAAAAAAAAATGAAAACTCTGGGAAGTCACTTCTTGTTGGCTCTGGATGCTGTGTTTTTCCTAACAGGGCCTCATATTTATAAATAGGCAGCATTGAAAGCCTTTGGGTGTGACTGCTTTTAGAGAGATTTGAGTCTGACTGATCTCCAGACTCTTTGGGGGTTGACGGCATGGTAAGTGTCCTTATGCAGCGTGATACCACGGAGTGGAAGTTAAGTGGCTGTTATTACGGGTGTAGTTGCTAACAGTGGCAGACAGAAATAACTCCCTGTTTCTTTGAATTCAGGGACAGAGCTTTCTTTTAATATATGTGCACCATGAAGATCTCTGAAAGTGGGGTTGTATGCAACGCATGAGTGAAAACTGTGTAACCAGGACTCTGGTTCAGTAGCTCTGTTGAGGTCACCAGAGTTCCTTTAACAACCACGTTGTTTGCATGTCATAAAATTGTGATAGGGCTGTAGGCAAATGTTTGCTTAGTAAGAAGTGTAGGTGTGCACAGTAAGGCTTGTTTCTTCCTTATGGAGTATTTCCTTATGAAGTTCACTAGTCCCTCTGCCAGGACAACCTGATAGCATGGGAGTGGCATGGACCATAAATGTCACAAGACCCTAGCTCAAGCCACAGTGTGGCTAGTTGTCCCTCAGTTGTAAAACTTCACATTCAGAAGTCACCTGTTAGGACAAAGGTGTTTTACTTCTGAAACTGAGAAAGCTTGGAGGAAGTGTTGGGTCTGCTCTTTTCTCGGGACCTTTTTATCTTTAAAATCTCTAATTAGCAATTCTGAATATCACTTCAGTTGGTAATTTAACCACACTTGGGAAATGCAGAGTTATCAAGTGGCATGCACACTGTATGTTATTCCCTCACAAATGAAATAATTATTCATATATTAGAATATATCTTTCTAGTTTATTTTTCTAAGCAAATATACCTGGGACCTACAAAAACACAGTATGTATATAAACTTTGAATTTTGTGTTATAGTACATTTTTATAGTTTTTGCCTCACTTAACAGTGTGTGTTATCTGTCATCTTAGTGGCGCTTAGTCTTTATTTAAAATCAGATTCTCTTGCTCTGACTTCCATGTCAGAGACAATCTTCTAGGCTCCCTGCAAGGTAAACACTTTTGGCCTGTGAGCAGCCTATGAGTAATATACAGCCAGCTCGTGCCGTTCCAAAGAGCAAACATTAATTAGAGGTGGACCCAGAGCATTGTCGCTGCTTGTTGTCTATTGTGGCAGAGGCTACCCGCCTCCCCAGCAGTCAAGGTGGAGGGAAAGGATGACCCCAAAGTGGCATTGGCCTGTGACCCGATGCTGTCTCAGATGTCCTCTACAAATAGTGTTTGTTTGTGTATAGCCGATAAGATGGTGCTGACACTGGGCCAAGGAATTCAAGAGGGCCATGCAGTAACCAGTGCCTTTCTCTCTGTGCCCTTCTCCCTGACTCTGCCCCACGCCTTGCCCCGCTCCTTACCCTTTCCTCCCATTCCCTTAGTTGTCCTTTTGCCCTTCATGAGACTGTCACACTTGTTCTAGATTCTGACTGATCCCTTGCTATTTAAGATGAACTGCAAGGCTGTGGTGGCAATTGTGAAGATGGGAGGACAGAGTAGATGATCATAGCCCTGCTGATAGGAAATGTATGTGTCCAATTTTCACGTCAGTGAATGTCAAGGTTGGAAGTTTATCTTAGCTATAGTTAGAAGAACATGTGAAGTCAAAATATTACCCAACATCTTAAGAGTATGTTCTCTTATTTCCTGTTTGCCTACATGTGGTTTCAGTGACTCTGAGAGTTAGATTGGTTTGAGTGGATTTGCTCACAGCTTAAACACCTGGGCCCTACAAGAAGAAATACTGTGTTTAGTGGGACATTTTACTACATCACTAGATATACATTAAGGCCACTCTTACTTCCAAAATTCTTTGATTTTAGTGTTTTTTTATGGAAAAATGCATTTCAATTTCCATACAACTGAACTAGGTGTATGTCATTGGCTTTATGTATAGATGACAATGACAAAAGTAACTATGGTTTAAGTGATCAGGATGTATCGGGTGCTGCTGGAAAAGCCTTCATACATTCACTTGTCTCCATCATGAGGATTCTCTGAGGTAGGCATTATCTCCATTTCACAGATGAGGAGGCTGAGGCCAGCAGAGAGAAGGTGTGACTGCACATCCCTCTGCTCTCCAGCTTGTAACCTTTCTGCCCTGATGCCTGGTGCTTCCGACCCCTGGACTGCTGAACCTTTCCTTTTTCTGCTTTGTTCCCAAGAGTCCTTCCATGAGACAGGTGAAAGTTGATTCTTTTTTCAAAGATTTATTTTAAAACAGTATTATTCCTACCATGAGACCCAAACATCGATTCCCTTTGATTGCATTAAATACTATGAAAGATCCTTCTTGTGTCTCGGGAATGGTGCATGGCAGTGGAGGTGGTCTCAGAGACCTACAGAAAGAGTGGCTTTAGAGAGATAGTTTGTACAAAATAACACCTCAGTGTTCAATTACAAGTTTCATGGAAGGGGTAAAACCATACATTTGTATACACAAGATGGTTAAGGCAATGATCCTGAGAATCTCCATTAAGTTTTCGAGACTAGCAGTTAATTGGTAGGATTCTCACCCTGACTAACTCTATATGCTGATACCTGTGAACTAAGCAACTGCACTGAGGATAGCAATGTGTAATACTAGGGCCATGCTTGGAATGCCTGTCATTCTGGTCTTCTAAATACTGCTTCTAATGTCATATCAATTACTGCTATACTCTCTCTCTCTCTCTCTCTCTCTCTCAAGTAAATGTTTGTTTTTTAAAAAGGTAATAAAAGAAAACAAGAGACAAGAAAAAAAATGTCATAGGACTGTCCTGCTTCAATGTTGTATATGGTTAGATTTCTAAATTTCTATATAAAAATGTGTAATTGTTTATTTTTTTAATTTTCTATTTTTTTGACATTCGATAGGGATTTAAAGTTTAGCATATCAACAATTATTGAAAAATACCTGTTCCATGTTATGTTAAGGTGTTTGGCATTCAGACAATAGTGATGTTAAGCTCAACTGCCTATGTTGTAGGGTAATAATATCATTAAGCTTCTGCTCCAGAGGGTTAACAATCTAAGTTTGCAGACCAAAAATTAGAGAAAAAGAAGGGCTACAAGGACAGCCAACATTTTGTCCCTTGAGAGCTAGGGACAAAATGTTGTCCCTCCAGTGAGGACTCAGGACATAAGAGAACCTGTACTATAACATCCTGTAACTCAGTAGTGTCCCAAATTTTCTGTTCAAGGAGATTATGGGGACACAGAGGAATGTGATC
>NDGN011358200.1:0-14254 GCA_002564285.1 Tympanoctomys barrerae | reverse complement strand
TGACTTTAAACAGTTATCACAAGGAACCTTTGTGTTTTCTGTACTGTGTCACTTCTTTAGTAGCCCACAACCACCATGCACCCACTTTTCTAGCTAGAGAGTCCATTTTGTGGGTCTATCTGCACTATAAGGCCAAATGATGGTCCCCTCCACTTGTCACCTGAGTATGTGTGACCCTAAAGAGGCCCAGACAGGAGCCACCCCTGCACAAGACTTTGACACCACGTGGGGGGCACTCAGGCAATGAGACCATCAGGAGTAGTAGCAGCTGTCCAGCTGTGGGCAGTGCCAGGTGCCAGGCCATGCTCCCACCTGGGCTGTGGCCCCATTGGCCCAGACATGGCCCGGAGCCATCAGCATATTTTTTTTAGAGAACACTGGGCAGAAGCAGCTTCAGTTGCCCCTGACTGATAAACACGCCAGCTCCCAGGGGTCTGGCACCTTTAGTCCCTTTCCCCCTTCTCCTCCTCTCCCATCTTGAGGTGGCAGCGGCTCCACTCAGTGTGGGCTATGCCCACTGTTCAGTGCCAAGGCTCAGCAGGGTCAGAGCCTGTGCTGATTTAATATTTTGAGATGGTTTATCATGGAGCACTGGGCATATATGCAGATTTTTAAAATATCGCATTAAATACTTGTGCCCCTCATGGGTGAGTTATCAGGGTGCCCCAGTGAGTTTTGTGTGAACTCTTGCATGACTGCAAACTAGCCCAGGAAGGAGCTCGTTGGCAGGCTGGCTTTTGTTCACTAAACAAATCCCTTTAAAAATGTCTTAAATGTTTATTTACTTATTTGCTGCAGTATTGGAGGTCAAACCTGGGGCCTTGCACACGTGAGAGCAACGCTCCTCCAGGAAGCCTTCCCTGTGACACGCACCGCGTGAACTCCTCAGAGCCCTGCCCCACGCCCTGCTCTACTGGGCTCTCAGGATGCAAAGAGATTCACAGCGAGGAAGCTGTCCTGAGCAGAGGGGAGTCACTTGTGCCACACTCAGACTACTGGATTCAGGGAAGGCTTCCAAGGGCGGGTCCTACAGGAGCTGGCCTGGCAATAGGAACTTTCACAAAAGACTGAAAACCACAGCTTTGCACAAAGGCCACCTCATCGCTGCACAAAAATGCTTCTATAGAGATGTCTACTTAGCAACAGCCTGCTCAACCTTGAGCAGATGCCGCAGTTGCTGATCCTATGGCCAAGGATAATTGGTTCAAAACAACTTATGTAACTCTTCCTGTGCCAACATTAAACACCCTGGTCTCCCTTTGCTTCTCTGAACGCACCTGTGGTGCAGCAGGGCTCCCAGATGCCCATGTCAATGCTCAGGGCTTCTCTCTTCTTGCTGGTCAGGTTGACAACACCAAGATCAACCTCAAAGAACATCACTGTCTAGTGGGCAAAGCAAATCAATGTCGCTCAGAGTCCCAGCTGCACCAACAGAGGGAGTGCACAAGGTAAGCTGGTCAGGATGCGGGACAGCCCAGTGCAGCCCTGGGTGGAGCACAGGGGCTTCCTTGGGTTGCAGTGTTGCAGCTAACACATTATGAGGTGCTCCTGGACAGAGGCCACGGTCAAGGCCATTCTGGGCAGAATGCCAGCACACACAGGTGTGTATTGACTACGAGGGATTGGATGGCAACATGCTGGAACCTCATGCCAGGTGAAATGAGGATGCCATGAGGCCAGAACGGTAGGTAGGAGGGTCATGACCATCTCAGGCCACAAGGGAGGCCATCACAGGTCACAGAGCGGAGCGCTGCGGGTTTCATGGCCTTGCCCTCCGGTGGAGGAACACACCGTTCCTGGAGGTCAAAGGGCTTTGAGTTTACAGTAGTCCTCAGATTTACCTTATCCCTTTGTTACCTCTCTTCCCAGGATTTGCAAGGCCAGTGCAATTCCCATGGGCAGCAGGTATCTGCTAACCTGATGTCTCCAAGCAGCAGGTACCTGTTTGGCTCTACAAGAAGAGGTGGGCATGGCCTGCTTCCCTCCACCTCCTTCAACAGGAAATCAGTCCCCTCTGGAAGGGTCTGTGTGGCAAGTCTAAGAGTCCCCAGCAGTCTGCTTTCTGCATCACCACCACCCATGTGCGCTTAAGCTCACGCTCTGACGCACAGAGCAAAGCTGCCAAGGAAGCCTCCCGCTGCCCTGAGCTGAGGCCCAGCCCGGGATAGCAGCAGCTGAGCCTCTGCCCACTGCAGACTCTTCCTGAGCCTTCAGCCTGGGGCTGCAGCGGCTGCTGCTCAGATCTGACCTGAGGGGCTCCTCCCCAGATCCGGACTGCGGTCTGGGACTATGGCAGCTGCGGTGCTCCTAGAGATTCTAGCAGCTTGGAGATCGACCATTGGGTTCTGGATCTGAGCCCTCTGATTCAAAGACTGAGGCTTGAATTTCCCTTGGGCTTGGGCAGGAAAGGGGCTCAGCCCTTGGCCTGTGCACGAAGCCCGGCCCCCAGGCCGGTGTTTCTCCATCAGTGTTGGAGCATGTTTCCACTGGGGCTGTGGTCTCAAGGTCTCTCACTTGCCTCGAAGGCACCTAGCCTTCATTGCAGAGCTAGAGGCCAACTGGGGGATAGTCATCCCGGTGGAGAAAAGCCAGAGCCTGGATGTAGTCAAATGCCCCCTTCTCTCCAGAACTCTGCTCAGCTGTGAATGGTGCTGCCTACTGGACTGCAATGAGCCAAGGCCCAGCTCCCATGAAATCACCAGTTGCTTTGCTCACGGGAGCATCCTTTGCCCCTGGGGCAACTTCCAAGCAGCAAAGAGAGCAGTGCAGCCCAAAGACGTGGCCTCAGGTTCACCTGTGGGCCCATCACCCTCTCCTGGCTTCCGTGGCTAAATTTTTCGATCTCCAGGAAATGGCAAGCTCTGCACGAGCAGAAATTTTGATCTGTTCTGTTCACAAAAATATCCCATGAGCCCAGGGCCATGCCCAGCATGCACTTGGCGCTTGATAGACAGGTGCTGAATGGATGGATACTCATTCTCCAGCAGCAGGTTGCCTAGAGGAAAGAGCACGCATGGCATAAGGGCCGGGACCAGATTCCAATCCTGCTCTGCTGCATGCTGGTCGAGTCTCTGTCATCTAATCACTTCTCTCTGTGTCTCATTTTCCTCACCAGAAATAGGTCTTATTGTGTATGTGGCTACATTTTAGACATATAGCAAGGTATAAATTAATACACAAAGAAATATGAAATGTGGTCATATCAGGTATGTTGGTATACTGAAGATGGTAATAGAAATCTCTTTCAATTCCCCCTCCTCCTTCCCAGATTCCCTTTTAAACTTCTATTAACATCTTCTTCATGTTACTAACATGGTTATTACTGCAAGTGTTGAGAGCACAGAGGGATCCAGGCGGAGGACTCGGGAAGCACTTGCTGTCCAGTTTGAGGTGTGTGGGAAAGTCTGCAGGTAAACTGCCCGGATCCTCTCGGACGGCACCAAGAACCACTGAGGTCACCAGAAGGAAGCAAACTACAAGGCAGCCATGTGCACCCAGCCCAAGTGGAACTCGCTTTTGTTCTGCACAGTGGACAGAGGCTAGCTGGGCTCAAGACTGGAGGTTCTAGACTGCCCTCTGCCCTGGCCAGATCCAAGGGTCTGAGAGTCCCCTCTGGACCCTCACCCATGGACGGGCCCCAGATTCTCCTCGCCGTCTGCAACACTATAATTCATTATCTTCCCAAGGTCAGTATTTCAGGCGAGGAAATAGTCACGGAGAGCTTAATATTTTCATTTGAGAGATGACCGTGAAATTACTTGCTAATAATCACTGTTCCACTGTTCAGTGCTTTAGTTAATCGATTTATCCCGAGTCTTAGAGCCTGGCGCCGTGGGGTACTGTCCTGGGTTAATGTTTGTGCACCCCTGTGGGACTACCAGAGCTTCTCCTCGGCTGCCTGAGGCAGTGTGCGGCCAGCTCCTGCTCCTGGAGGGCCCATGTTGGCCATGGTGTCGACGGAGGTGTGTGCAGGGACACTCCAAGTAATTGAGGGCCCTCGAAGGGCGGCTCTGCAGCTGACAAATGTGTTTCTGCGGAGTCAGCTGGAGGCATGACATATGCAGTGGTTCTGGACCAGAGAACGTGGCCTTGGAGCCACACTGCTCAGCACCCCCAGCCTGGGGCTGCAACACGCTGAGTGGTCTTGGATCTGGGTCTTTAGTTGCTCGGGAATTCAGTTTCGTCATGGAGCCCCATAGAGTAGCGCCACACCTACCGAGGTAAGGGGACAGTTTCTCAAGAGAGTATCAGTCACTGCACTGCTTCTGAGAGCAGCAGCAGGGCCTTCCTGCACCCTGCAGCCCCTCCGCGGCTCTGCAAGCCCAGCCGCCTCCTCCTCAGTTTGCACTGTCCGACCTGAGTCCCCGAGGTACTCTGAGACCTGGGACAACTCCCACTCCTCGATCTTAGTCCCAGCATCAGAAATAACTCAGCCCTGGCTCCCCCAATGGCACTAGGGCCCTGGAGACAGGCACCTGCAGGGGGTGGCAGGTTTACATCACAGGGGTTAGACCCAGGCTCTGGGGCCTGGTAAGAGGTCCTCCACTCAGTGGCGATGAGAGGCCTAAGATCATCCTCAGGCTACGCCAGGCAGTTTCCCACAAGAGAATGATCATAGCTGGGGTTGTAGCACATGCTCTCTGGGAGGCAGAGGCAGGAGGACCACAAACTCAGCTCAACCTGGGCAATTTAGTGACTTGGGGAGACCCTGCCTCAAAATACAATACAATACAATACAACACAACACAACACAATACAATACAAGGCTAGGGATGTGGCTCCTTGGCAAGGCTCTGAGTTCAATTTCCAGTAAAACACACACACACACACACACACACACACACACACACGGAAGAGAAAGGAGGAGCCAGAAGAGGATAGTAACAAGAGGCTTAGGCCCCCACTGCCTCTCTCTGTTTCTCCTTTGGAAGGTGACAGCCTGCTGCTCTGCACTGACTCCCACACTCATGGAGCATGAGTCAATCAGGTTGCCTGATACGGAAGCTGAACCTGCCGATGAACCTCTCTTCTTCACTCACTGCCGGTGTTGGGACTTTGTCATCGTGGTGAGGGGCAGTGAAGATGCAACTCAGTCCCAGGCTTCTGGCCCCAGGCTGCAGCTTTCTCCAGAGGGTGTGCACTGTCCTCTTCTTGGGCAGGGGGGCAAGGAAGAGGTACAATGGCTTGGTTCCTGGCTCTAAGTGAGGGGTCTTCCTCACCTGGTCAGGCTACATGGCACCCCCCGTCCCCATCTGTGCTGGCACAGAGGACTCCGCTCTGTCTCCCTCTGTCATCCCTTCTGCCCGCACTCAGGAGAGAGTGGCATCAGGGTGTGCGGATCCTCGGGACAGCTGGCCGACCTCCAGAGCATGGTCTGAGAGCTAGGGGACCTCCTGCTGACCCAGCTGCAGAGCCTCCTCGCTGGGCTGCCCTGTCCATAGCTCCCCCATCCCCCCGCCAGCAGGCCTCTGTGCCACCCCAGAGTTGGTGAAGAACATGGCCTGACTCATGCACCCCTCTTCCCATTGCCTCTCCCCAGAGTGACCCAGGCACCTGGCCCTTGATGCTGGCGGCAGAGGCAGTGGAATTCTGCATGCTATGAGGTAGCACCCAACACTATGGCGAACACTTAAATCTGCAATAAAGACTTCTTACAGTAAAGCAGACGTTGGCATTAACCACCCCCCACCCCCAGCTCTGCGGGCACTTCCCGAAGCAGACCTGCAAGTCCTCTTTCATGTCTTTGGTTGCGCTGTCCTGGCTGCCTCGATGTCCTGAATTGATTACAATCGCCTGCCTTCCAGGGTCATTCTGACTTTGGTGCCAGATGCTGTGAATAAGGCGGGTGGAGACGCGCAGTCGAGCTTCGCAGTTCTGCCTGGGACTGGACATCAAAGCCGCCTTTCCAGCTAGTCAGGACATGTCCGGGAGAGGACTCCAGAACTGCGTCCGAGGTAGCGAGAGCCACAAGCTAAAGGCTAAGTGTGCTCCACGCAGGAGGGTATGTTGAAGGAGCAGGGTGGATAGCAACGTGTCTTGCACTGCGGTTAACTTATTAGACATTTCTTTAAGCGCTGGCCGTATTTTGTGATCGCGGGATGCCAGGACGCGGGGCTGTGGGCTCCAGATGCCCCAGCTCAGGGCTCTTGACTTCCAGCCTATCCTGGGGGAAACTGAGATGTCACCGTGGGCCGATGGGCATGTGGGTGTGGAGCGAGGGCGGAGCGAGCTGCTCCCTGGCCTCAGAGCAGCTCCAACCTCCATTTCTGTTCCTTGAGGCGGAGCACACAGGACAACCCTTCTCTGTCAAAAGCCCGCCCAGCTCCTCCTTTAGCAGAAGCCTTGGTGCGGTGGGCCACAGTCGGGCCTTCGCTGTGGTTTCTGACTCTCGGTTCCTTCCCGAGGCAGAACGTAGGAACCAGAATGGCTCTTCCGCAGCGCAGGCCCTAGAATTCTGACCTTCCCTGACTGTCTGCACCAGAGAGGCGGGGCTGCTGCTGGGAGCTGCCTGGGCTGGGAGCCGAAGGCAGTCCAGCAGGCTCCGGCCCTGCCTGGGAGCAAGGGTGTGGCTCCAGGCTCCAGGGGCCTCTGGGCACGCCCGGTGACTTTCCCAGTACGTGTGCAAGATCGGGTCTTACCCGGTTTATCCACTCGTGATTGTACACTCCGGTCCTTGCTCTAATCACGCATGCGCAACGAGGCATCCATGAAAACCCCACAGAGCAGAATCAGGAGGCGTCTGGAGGGCAGAGCTGGGTGCACGCAGCATCCGAGGAGGCTGGCGCGGCCGGTGAGGGCAGCGCGCTCTGTGTGCCCCTCCCGGGCCCCGTGTCACCAGCTCCCACTGACACAAGGAATGCATTTCCCAGCGCACTGGCAACTGCGGGCTAGGAGAAGCTAAGTGGGAAGGGGAAAGCCAGGTGGAGAGCAGGGGACCAGGGCTCACGTGGCATCTGAAAAGCACCCGGACTGGGCTTCTCCATTAGGTGCGAGGCCGGTGGTGTCTGCAGGCAGCGTGGAGTGTTCTTGGCTGCTGCGGAGAAATCCGCATGCTCAGCTCCGAGGTGGCCGAGGTTGGAGGAGAAACTGAGTCTGTTGTCCTGGGTGCAGCAGGAGGCCTCTCCAGAGAGGCTCACTATTCGAGAGTGTGGCCTTCTGAGGACAGAGGCTAAGTGGCTGAGCAGGGACTTCTCGGCATCCCAGCCTGGGATGAGGAGGTGCACTTGTGCGTGCGGACGACGCTACATTCCTCAGTACAATTTTCCCTCAAGAAAGAACGCGCTCTACTCCTTCCCTGCAACTTGACGTTGGAAAGTTTCAGACGTGAACAGTACCGGAGCAGCGCAGCAGTGATGCGACCGACACTGCTTCTTACTCACCAGTAGCCCCGGGCTCCATCTCACTGTGCGCACAAAGATCGGAACAAACACCCTCTCCAGTACAGATGACATTTCCCAGCCTTCCTGTAGCTAAGTGGCCCATATAACTAAATTCCAGCCAAGCAGAATCAAACGAGGGTGGTGTACACAA
Source organism: Tympanoctomys barrerae (assembly GCA_002564285.1). Classification (NCBI taxonomy): domain Eukaryota; kingdom Metazoa; phylum Chordata; class Mammalia; order Rodentia; family Octodontidae; genus Tympanoctomys; species Tympanoctomys barrerae. Next base: position 6,724 of record NDGN011358200.1, on the reverse strand, counting down.
TCCCTAGGCACTCCTTAGGAGGAGGGAGCGACTTATTCTTCATTTCTCCCTCCTACTTGCTGAGCAGAGTTTGGATTGATGGCTGGAGCTCTTACAGCCATCTTGGGCCATGAGTCCACGAAGAAAATAAAAGTCTCACACACCTGAAGAACAAGGAGGAAGGAACGTGGTTCCCTTACACAGTGGAGTACCTCACAGGCCTGCACTGGCTGCTCTGATAGCTATAAAAATGTGTGGTAAATAAATGTCAATGGAGTTAAGCTATTATTCTGTGGGAATTTTCTACTTGTAGTTGAACTTCCTCATCATTAATGAAACACCAAAGTGCAGGACCAGTGTCTTATTAACAAGATGAATGTATTTTGAAGAGCCACAAAAGAATTCATGGCAAAAATGAATGTGAATAACTTTCTAGAATATCCAGAAAATGTTCTCTTTCTGCATTTATCATGTAATCATTATTTTAATATTACAATATTGAAATTTTCATGAAAGGAAAATGCCATGAAACATGTGAACTGGTGAGCCACAGACCTTCAGTGGAATTTCTTTCACTTTTTGGCATTCAAATTATATAGTTAAATTTAAATATCCTTTCAATGGTCATTTTTAAATTCAAACACTACCACTCGTGGATTTTGTATGACAGACTAAGATTACGTTATCAGTAGTGCAAGTCCAACGCATTGTCAAATTCTTTTCCTTAAGGCTCATGGCAAATACACGCATAGTCAGAGGCTACTGTTCTGTTATGTGTTACATTTCTAATCTGTATTCTTACCCTGCTATAAACATGTGCAGAGAGAAAAGAATTGAATTTTTCTAATGATCTGTAAAATTGTGCTAATTAACTTCTATAAGTAGGCATTCTAAATAATTTTTAAAATCAACAACAAAAAGAAACCCACCAAAATGTCATGGTCTAGGGAAGATGCTGGGCTCTGTGGCAGTGTCTTCCTTTGTCATTCATTCCCTCCTGTATCAGTACGGTATGTTTAGATTCACTCTCACCCCAGTCACTCTTCACTCAGGAAAGGCCCAGCTGTAGTTGCTGGAGAATTCATATAACAGGGAAAGCAAGAGGCTGGGACATAGGGGACACAAACCCCGCCCATAGCAGAGCATGTCGTGTTCTGAAGCCTCTAGTTGACTTGTTCCTTTGTCTAACCAGCACTGACCAACTCTGGGCCTGGTATGGTGCAGCATCTCACCTCACCCACACTGTGTGGTTTCTACCCAGAGGTCTTCCTTCTGAGAGTCACATGTGCTCATAGGTAGATCTTTGGGACAGTGATTGAGTCACGGGGGCAATGGAGCTGATTTTCTACCAGGAGTGGGGTCTGGCCAGAAGAGACAGTTCACTAGGCATGTGACTGAAAGGGTTTATTTCCCTTCTTCCCGGTTCTTCCCTGGAGCTCTCTCTGCTGCACAGCCCCTGTGCTGTGGGCAGCTCTCCTCCCCCAAGCCCCTCTCCCACATGACCTTTTCTCGGAGTCAGGTGACTATGGACTGAAACCTCTGCAACTGTGAGCTATAACTGACCTCTTCTCTTATGGGGGGTAGGGGTGGGGTGTCAGCGAGGAGGAGGTGACCAAGGTGCACTGTGATGGAGAGAGCACCTCAACTTGCTGGATGAGGAAACCAAAGCTCTGAGAGGTTAGAAAATGGCAGACAAGAATCAGGCCATGCCCCTTGGCCAGGCTCTGACTGTATTTTTAATCATCCAACACATTTCACTTGAAGTAGAAAAATCACCTAAAAAAAAAAAAAGAAAGAAAGAAAGAAAGAAAAGAAAAATCACCTAATGTATTCTGTCAGTTTTCTCCAACAAGGTAGACAATAAAGATGTCTTTAAAGTGCCTTGTCCCCAGAGCAGGGCTCTAGGATGCGTGCATCTCCCGGCCATGCGTCTCTGGCATCTGCCTGCCCTTCCAGGGCCCCAGCGAGCTTCTGGATCTTTGCCGTGCTCTTTCACATGGTCTGTACTGCAGGCTTGGTCAGAGCTGGTCAGGACCACGCTAGTTACAGTTTTCCAGTAAAGGGCATTCTCAGGCACAAGCAGGGCCCTGTCACGTGATCCCCCAAATAATTTCCCTGCCACACTTTCGGCCGCAGAGAAGGCAGCTGCGAGGGAACTGTTGCTACTGTTGAACAGTCAGGGCAGTGCTTGGACTTCCCTTCTGATCTCTACCTCCTGGGAATCTCCTTCGCAGAGAAGTCCCCTAGAATTGGATGCCATTGCAGTGGGGGTTAAGAATCACCTCCCTGCTCTTGGTTAAACAGACAGAAGCAGAACCACAAGCCCATTTTCTGGAGCTGGGATCCTGCAGGTTGGGGTGAGGCTGGAAATAAGTATCCCCCTGCTTTTCTGTTAGTTCTGGGGACTGAACCCAGGACTTTTACTCTAAATTGCATTCCCAGCTCTTTTTAAATTTTGACACAGCATTTCTCTAAATTACTTAGGCTGGCTTTGAGTGTGTGACCTTCCTGCCTCAGATTCCTAAAATGCTAGGATTATAGACCTGTGTTCACATTGCCTGCCTCAGACACAAGTATTCTCAGGGAGGGTATCGGGGGCAAATGGATGAACCTGGGGCGGGGGGGGGGCGATTGCAGAGCATGTGACTCTGAAACTTTCATTTTATAATTGGAGAAACTGAGTCTGAGTCAAATTAAATTTTTCACACAGCAACTATTTTTAGGTGGGAGTAAACAGAGACTTGGGTTTGAGTCCTGAAATCATGAAGAAACGAGCATTGGGAGCCTCTGGAGCATCCAGCTCCCCAGCTGTGTTATCCTGGGCAAATTCGGTTTGTCTTTCCTGGGATTCATCACACTTGTGGCCTGGAGTCCACGGGCAGAGGGTGGCTATGGTGCCCTGCAACTGCACCTGGTGTCAGTGCCGATGGGTGAGCCAGAGCGCAGCTGACTTCACATGGTGATGCCAGCCTGAAAGGGGAGCCCACAAGAGGGGGCAGGTCACCCATGTACGTGGAAGAGTAGAAGGGTGGCCCTGCGGGGGCAGCAAGCCCCTCACCCAGCCTAGGCTTCAGGGTCCCTGGGGGATTCCCTTTAAAAAGAGGCACTTAGGGATGCAGAGGTTGAGTAGGACTGTGCAGCTGCGGAGCTAAACTGCTTCCCCACACCCCTGCGTGGTGTTCAGAGGGTGGGTGATCAGATTGCCAGGGTGTGAATTTCATCAGTGGAGGAATCTATTGGTGGGATCATAATTTGCCAGTTTTACTGAGACCTGGAAGACAAAAAGGATAAATGCTGGGCATGGAGATGCATGACCACAACCCAACCACTATTTCAGACCAAGGCAGGACGATCACAAGCCTAAGCCAACTTGGGGCAGTTTGCTGGCTTAGTGAACCAATCTCAAAATACAAGATGAAAATTGAGCTGGGGATGTAACTTAGTGTAAAGGACTCAAGTTCAATCCCTCGTAATGCAACAACAACAAAAAAGCAAGACAGTAGCAGAAAGAAGAGGGAAAGATGGAGGATGAAGGATGAGAGGATAGAAGGAAGGAGAGTGGGGAGGGAGGAAGGAGAGGAAAGAAAAACAGAAAGAAAAAAGAAAGGAAGGAAGGAGGAAAGGAGAGAGGGAAGGGGCCTAAGTGAGGGGAGCAGGATCTGTCTGACCCCAGGACCCTCCTTTCTGGCTCGGCTTTCTGTTTCCTGTCTGCCATGGATTGAACAGTGTTTCCCACCATCCCTCTGCCATGATGGCTCTACTTTACTACAGGCCAAGAACCTGTGGAGCCAGCTGACCATGGGCTAAGCCCTCTGAAATCACAAGCCAAAATCAATCTTTGCACCTTTGAATTGACTTAGGGTGGGTATTTTGCCATAGCAATGGAAAGCTGACCATGCAAGGGTTCATCCTAGAGAGGAAGCAGAGGAGGGCACTGCAGGCCTTGGGAAGGTGGGCAGCAGCCAGGTAAGTACTACAAATGCGGGCTCCTGGGGAGCCAAGAAAGAAGACTGAGAGGTGACAAGGGAACAGGGAATGAGGAGGCCATCTCAAGGGGTCACCTAAGATGCTATCAGTATGCCATGTGTTCTATCCTGAAGGTAAGGGATGGTCACCAGAGTCAGGACAGCCTGGTGCCATCGGATGTTTGAGGTACTTTCATGAGCCTCATATCTTCCCCTGAAAATGGGATTCCTGGCTTGCACCCCAATTTCTGTCTTGCCCAGCTCTGGGCTAAGTCTCCACCTAGCAACTAGAGCAGTGCTTTTAACATGGAAGCCAAAACTCATTACTTCTTTGCTCAACAACCTCAATGGGCCCCAGCCCATGCCTCACCCAGCACCGCACCCAAAGAGCCCAGTAAGGCCCAGCGTCCCCGACTATCACAACTTTCATTTTATAACTGAGCACCAGCCACACCAGCCTTCTTCCATCCTGAGAGGCTGAGCTCCTCCTGGGCATAGACACACAGCAGCTCTCCCGGTCCCAGGCTGTCCTGAGCCACTCTATTTGCTGTCCCGTTGGGCGACTGCATCGCTCTCTGAATCGCTCATGCCTGCCATCCCTCACACCCAGCGGTCCACTCCTTCCTGTGTGTGCTGGAGCCCGTGAGTCCCATGGCCTCAGGGACAGGGACTCTGTTTTCTGGAGTCACACAAGTGGGGACAGTGAGTGGTTGAATGATGCCTGTCTCACAAGTTCAGGCAGACACTGAGAGCCGAGATGGTGCCTGGAGCACGGGTGTGCGCGAACACTCCATGGCTGGGGGCTTCCTTCTCAATCAGTACCTTGTACATGCTCCAAAGCCTCAGGAAGTTCTCTGCGAGGCACCTTCAACCTGGACCCCTGCTGACGCCCTCTATAGTCTGCCCTGCTGGCTGGTACCCAGCCAAGTTTGCCACTTGCACTGCCCAGGTGTCAGCTGGGCTGTGTCCCCATGGGAGGAGGTGGGCTGGGGTGCAGTCCCCATACCACGTGGTCAAGGCAGGGTGCAAGTTGGCACCTCTGGAGCTGGTCATTTTCTGGGTTGCTCTGGACGCTGTGTGCCAGGTGTGGCCGTCACACCCAGCTGGTATCACGTGCATGCTGGGCCTAGTGTCCATCAGGATCAAGTTGCAGGAAAGCAAAAGCACAAATACTTCCTTGAACCTTGAGCGCTGTGTTCTGCTCTCCTGACCCAACACAAACAGGTGGCAACACTGTGAGTGTCCCTGGTGGTGTGGGCTTGGCACTGTGGAAGAAAGCCTGCCTTCCTTCCCCTCCTACAGAAGGGCCTTGCCATTCTAGGAGACAGTCGTGCTGTCACTAAGAGCCACGGCGACCTTTAGTGGGCATCTCCTCCTCCCCAGGACACACAGCTACTGCAGCAATAATTGGAGATGTGACATGTTTCTCTGAAAAGGCAGAGTTGTTTTAAGAATGGTCAAGGAGTCTAAAAGTCCTTCGGTGACAGTGCTTAACCGGACGCTTCTAGGTTGCTGGAGGGTTTGCACACGGGCCATGAGCTCAAGTGCAACATTACGTGTCCACACAGTGCGACTGAAAAACACCATGGCTTGGACATTTCATTACAATAAAGATACGCTGTGATCAGTCGCCCCTACGCCCTCCGCGCACACTTGGAGTGCACCTATCCCACCGTCCTCGCCACTTCCTGCAGCGGCTCTGGGAGTCTGTCTTCTTGGGTCCCTTGTGGGGCTGTGGGGTTCCTTCCTTGGCTTCCCGGGTGACCTGAGTTGATTCAAAATGGGCCTCATTTAGGTTCACTTGGCTTCTGGAGGAGCCAGAGGCTGCCTGGTGCCAGGTCCAGTGAGCAGGACGGGTGAGGACGCGCTGTTAGGTCCTTCCAACCTGCTTTTCTGTAGCAGCATTAGCAGGGCGTTCATCATATTTTTTACCACACATTGTAAAGACACTCAAAAACAGGGTGCTGGACGCTGCCTCAGAAAGTTGCAGGGTGGGATAAGCGTGCAGAAAGCGGGGGAGTGCGTGGAAGGACGCCTGGCCATGATTGTCCCACTGTAACCACCTTTTAAGTGAAACGCCCACTGTCTTTTTTGTTCAGCCCTTGTATGCATGCTCTTGCGATAAGATCTTCCACGCTTTTCAGCTTCTTAGAAGTAATCTGGGTAAAACTCGGCCCCAGAGTGACAAAGAGCTCACCAAGGAGCAGGATGGCGACAGCTCAGCCTCGGGCTCCAGATCCTGGCGGGACCCTCAGACACCCATCTGCAAGGTCCTTGGGACTGCTAGCGGCAAAATTTATTTACCCATAAATATAAGCATCAGGAAGACAAGGCTCAGAGGAGGCGACACAGAGAAGTGCCCGGACCCTGACTGAGTCTTGAGCAAAGGCTGAAACCCCTTTTCTTTTTCCCTTTTCGTTTCTCTGTACTTTTCGGATTTCCTACAAAAAAGCATTGAATTTTCATTAAAAAAAAAAAATCACTTATTCAGGAAAAACAAATTCCTGAAATTATATGCAGGTCTTTTTGTACTTTCCTAGGTTCTTAAAAGTGTTGCTATTTTTCAAGTTTATAGTTGTGTTTTCTGGGGAATCACCTGTTCTGGGAAAAACTGAGATTTTTAACAAATGCATCCATTGTCACCCTGTAAGTATTGAGTTGGAGGAGTTAATGCCACAGAGGACAAGTGTCATCCTCCGAGTAGTAGCCTGTACTCTTTGGCAAGGTGCCTGCCTTTCTTTTTCTTTCTTTCTTTCTTTCTTTCTTTCTTTCTTTCTTTC
>NDGN011358197.1:0-10426 GCA_002564285.1 Tympanoctomys barrerae | reverse complement strand
CTCTCTCTCTCTCTCTCTCTCTCTCTCTCTCTCTCTCTCTCTGTCTCTCTCTCTCTCTGTCTCAGCTGTTTCAGCCCATGATCACCCCCCTAAAAGATGCTATAAAGGCTCCTTCCACCCACTCCCTTGGAAGAACATTCATGAATCAGATTCCTTTGCAAGTCCAACAATTTTGAAACAAATATACATTGTAAAGTATAACAAAGATAAATACAAAAAAATACAGTAACTCCTCAACTGTACTGTACCACTATTTGCTATTATACTGTAAAGTAGCACACAGCAACATAACTCTTAACAATGTCTGTCAGATACTTGAGCTACTTCTGAAAATTATTCTCATTTTCAAATGTCCATAATTTGAGATGAGTTCTTTTTGTATTTGTGAAAGTTCAAAATTTGAATGTTCATTATTAGAAATCTTACTGTTTCTTAATAGAGTAAAAAAAAAAATACAAAGACATGTGCCTGGAATTGACTGATGAAATGTTCTCTATCCAATGAGATGTAAAAATAAACTTCCTGAAAAATGCTGAATACACTCTGTTTATGAACATGAGTAGCACTGTTAAGAGTGGAGTATTGTATGTTGTGGTCACCTTGGAAAAAGTTATTTTGGCTGAGTCTTTCCCACAGGGGTGGTGTGCACAAAAAAACTCATATAGGCCCACAATTGGTGTGAAAACAAAAGAGTCTACTACTTCCTGATAGTATTTAGAAATCCACCAAAACAGTAAATTATCCTGAGACCCAAAGAAAAAAGCCATGATATTCCATGCCTGACCAGCACCTGCTCCACTGTCTGCAAATGGTTCCAAACCAGTCCAGAGTCCTAAGCCCCCTCGAGGAATCTTAAAATTGACCCTTTAAAAACACCGAAGGGTTGCTAGTATCTATTGGTGCTTATATACATGTACTCACCCTGGAGCAAGACATTTTCTACCCACACCGGAAAGACAGTAGAAGTTTGTAGGGCCTTGCTATGAGAAATCATCCTCAAATATATCCTACCCTAGAATATTGGCAATGATAACAGGCCTGCAGTTGTGGCAGAGATAATTCAAAATGGGCAAAAGTAAACAACATGTTGGCCACAAAGCTCTCAAAGTATTAAAGAAAAAAATAATCCTACAGGAGCATCTTGTAATCAGCTCCACAAAAATTTAGCTAAAGTCCAGCCATACCTGTATCCTAGGTTCATATTAACTATTTGTACAGCTCTTAAAGTTTCAGAAATCCAGCCTTAGATTCATCATTCCAGAGTGGAAGGAATCCATCCAGACAGTTACTGGAGAGTTTATCTGGACCAAACAGCTCCTCCAAAGCTTATTCTGAAAAGAGGATGCACTCAAAGACCTATTCTGGTCACTCTGGATGCTAACCAGTCCATGCACAGTTGAAGCATGAGGACACTATTCACAGCTTTGCTCCAGACTCCAATATATTACTCTCCTTGATTTTGGAGTCTTTTGGGATGCTTACCTTAGTCCTTGCTTCCACTTCAACTTGAATATATTGTATTTTCCCAACTTGTTTTTTCTTCCTGTTCTCTTGCTATCTGTGGCTTTTGACTCAGGTCTATGGACAGTGATAGAACAGAAAGCAATCGTAAAACTATCCTTTATTCCACAGTTAGTCAAACACTTTACAAAGATTTGATGAGATTTCAAGGCATATAGATCACTTTCCTAGATTAGATTAACTCCCTCATTTCTTTGCCAGAGAAGTAGCAAACTATGACCACTAATGGGGGAAATATGTCTCTTCCTAAAAGAAACTTGGGGAGAGACTATACAATAAGGGAAATGAAGTCCTGGTCGGAAAACTTTTGAATCATGGGAACCTCGTCTGGATCCATCCTATGACAGCCCTAATATTACTACTTCTAGCTGGTCCTTATATAATAATTGGCTTACTCAATTCATCTCAAAACATACCATGCACAGCAAAGATTTAAACCCACTTATCCCATTTCTATTGCTATTTTCTGAAGCACTTCTGAATGTTATCCTTCATGCCTTTGTGAAGTGTGATAAAAATCAAGTGAATGCCAAGGGACAGTCAGTGGAAAAGCAGGCTTACCATAACATTATGGTGTGTTCTCATTCATTTTATTCACCAGATAATGCACTGTGCAACTTCTAACTCTTCCCCAAAGTAAATGGCATCATGAAAGACAAATGTTTTCAATTAGTTCTGAACATCCAGTCAACCAAAACAGTATAACAAAAAGACACTGAAGAAAAAGCACACTTATAGAAAGTGAAAGAACAATAGATAAGTGTGTTCAAATGTACATGGGAAAGCATTTTGCAGGGCAGTAATGACAAAATGACTTGTACTGTAATAATTTTTCAATTTTAGCATTAACCATATGCTTTAATTAAACCTCATATATTATTTCTGATCATAAAATATTTGGTTATTTAAACTTGTTGACTTTGAAAAATTACAAAGTTGACTATTTTATGCTCATGCAACATATAGTTTGTTCTTTGGGCTTCAAGAAGTGATTGGATTACTAAATGTTTTTGATTGTAGTACTAACCAATAAAATCACACACATTGCTGAAAATACATTAATATGGACATGTGCTTTTGAATTTACTTAGATTGTTTAAGTTTCTTATAAAGACCAGGTAATACAAGTAACAACATGTTAAGATTAAGAGGAAAATAATACTAGTCAAACTAAAGAGTATATGAGCAGATAGCTAAAAAAATTAGAAAACATTATAAAATAAAGAGCAATGTTTATAAGGACATTTAATAAGTAACAAATACATTTGTATCTAGAAACAGTAACTAAGGGGCTGGTGAGATAGCTCAGTAGGCTAAAGTGCCTGCTTAGGCAAGCTTAGGCAAGCACAGGGACCGAGGTTCAATCCCAGCAGCACATGCCTCACCAGGCCTGTCACCATAGTGGGTTGAGATGGCCACAGAGTCCAGATATAGGGGTGCAGGCCTCCAATCCTGGTGCTGGGGAGGCTGACAACATTAGGCTCACTATAAGGCCAAGTTGTGTAGTGAGACCCTGTAATAATCAAATATATTTAAAAAAACCAGAAACTAAAAGCATAAATAATCCAACTAGAAAAAGCAGCTTTCTGAATAAATTTCGATTTTTAGATGAATTGTAAGGTAGTGTTAAAATTATATCTAATTAAGGTAAAAGTAAAGCAAAATAAGTTTAGACATAAATATTTTGGTATTGTAGGAAATCCAGGTAATATTTTACATATTCAGAAGCATAATTTTTCAATTAAAATGGACTTTTTATCATGCAGTCAGTTTTTTCTGCATATGACAATAACAATGTTTACCTTGCACAAATTTGATTTTCATTTCTAAAATGTTAAAAAATACTTAGTACTCAATTGATAATTATTATTAGCATGTTTGTCTTCTGTTTTTGTATTTCTATGCAATAAATGAGTTTACAAGGGCCAGGCCAAATAGCTCAGCAGGTTAAAGCACCTGCATGCAGGAGCAGGGGCCAGGATTGATCTCCAGGCCTGCTGTGCTGACCCCGATCCTGGGGTGTGCTGAGATGGCAATTGACACTGGGAGTGGTGGCACATGCCTATAATCTCAACTCTTGGGAGGCTGTAAAAAGGTGGATCACTATGAGTCTAATCTAGTAGTGAGACCCTGGACACCCTGTAGACACTTCCTTAAAAATTAAAATAAAATATAAAATGAGTTTAAAGAAACTATTAATTTGGTGATCTGCTATAATAAAGAGCCATACTGGGTATTTTAAATACTATAAATTTATTTCTCACAACTCTAGGGGTGAGATATTAGAAATCAAGCTGTTGCCAGAATTGGTTTTCTCTGAGCTTTCTATTCTTGGCTTTTTATATGGCTGTCTTTCCTGTGGTTTTCCATGATCTGTCCCCTTAACATGTCTGTCATAGCTACCTGTCTTTATTCTGTTTTTGTTTTTTGTCTTTTTCTTTTTCAGACAGGGTTTCACAATGCTAGCCTTGAACTCTTTGTTACCTAGGCTGGCCTCAAACTCAGCAAACCTCCTAATTCAGGCTCAATGCTGGGATTGAAGGTATGTATGATTACACTTGGGTTTCTTTCTCTCTTTTTTGGAGAAAAGATCTCACTGTGTAATTGAGGCTGGCTTTGAATTCACTATATAACCCAACCAGTCCTCAAATTGGAGCAATCCTCCTACTTTAGCCTCTCCAGTGATGGAATTCCAGGCATCCACCACCGCACTCAGCTTTAATAGTCTGTTCTTTTAAGGCTAATTATTATATTAAATTTAAGCCTACCTCAATGACCTCATTTATTTATTTATATTCATTTTAATGAGAGAAAAAATAAAATAGCAGTAAAACAGTTTCAAAACAAGTTAGTAGGACAGTTGCAATAATTAATACATTGCAATTGTTGTCTTCATATTAGTTACTCACAGGACAAGATGCACACATGACATCTTCACTAAACAATATTAGTACAAATCATTCTTTTCAATGAACTATGAGAAAGTAGCTATATATTTTTCCTGCCTATCTCCATATACATATATATCATTTTTCACAACAAAATGGTCCTTTATTTATATTCCTATTTTTGTTTTCTTTTGTCAGGTATGGATGTTCCATAGCAGTTAGAAAATCTGTATTTGAAGAAGTCTTTAAAGAATCTTTTCATACTTGATGCCAGATGGAAGATCATAAGTACTCGAATCCAGCAAAATAACCTAATGTAGTCCAATATACCATAATTGTAGTGAGTTATGAGCACAGCTGGCAATTGTCTGAAGTTGTTGACTTGAGCATTTTATAGACCAGCATATTGATATAAAAGAGAAGCTAACTGATATTATTATCCTTTACTCTGTATACCTCATGGTTACACTTTTCTGCTGGGTGATTAAGACCAAATTAAAACAAGATGTCTACAACTCAAAATGTAATTTTTGCTATCTGACAAGGTCAGTCAAATCTCCTCAGGATTTACCCTGGAACCATGTACAGCACCTTGTTGATCTTTTGCCAGTGTCAGTTATCTGGATGAGTCACGGCCATTGGTTGGCCAATTTGCTCTCTGTGAAAGCCTGAGAGAATGAATTCTTTCTAGGTGATTCTGTTCAGCACACTATACATCATTGTTCATTTTCCTTTGTGCCCCATAATCTACTTGATCAGAAAATTTGGGAAACTACTTTGTTACTGGATGCCACAGCAGAGTTTCTCTTGCGTCCTGAGTCCTCACTTACTTCGAAGGGCTAGGGCCAAATATTGGCTATCTTTTTAGCACACCTACATCTCTACTTTTGCTTTGCAACCTTTAGTTGCTAAACATCCAGAAGAGAAGCTAATGGATATTATTATCCTGTGAAAGAGGCAGTTAGCTTAACATCACTATCTGTCTGAATATCATATATCTTAGAAATGAAATGGAACTGCTATTTTCCAACAATCATGGATATTCTAAAATATAAATCCATATGGAATGTTAAAAAACAATTACACATTTTTTACAGAGAAATTTTGAAATCAAACCATATACAACATTGTATCAGGATAGTACTGTGACATTTTGTTTTTCTTTTGTCTTGTTTACTTTCATTATTTTTTAAAACAATGCTTTAGAGGGAGTAGAGCAATAATTGATATGACATTTGAAGCAGTATGCATTTAGAACCAAAATGACAGGTATTTTAAGCATGATTTTAGTATTACACATTGTTGTCCACAATGTAGTTGCTTAATTCACAGTTAGCATATAGTCAGGCTGAGAATTCTACACAATAACTGCTATTTTCAAAAACCTTATGAAGATTTTTAGAACAATTGCCTTAACAATCTTGTTTATATAAATGTATGGTTTTGCCCCTACCATCTTTCCTAACTTTTCTCCTTTTTCTGGCTTCATTAGTTAATCCTTAAGTTCTCTCTTTCCATTTAACTGTGTTAAACCTTTCATTTCATCTTTTCAGTTTTTATGCTAGGGAGACAATGGAATATTTACACATGTGTGTCAGATTTATTTCACTTATGAGTATAGCTTCAAGTTGTCTCCACTTACCTACGAAGGATTGAAGTTTCATTTTCTTTATAGCTGAGTAATACTTCATTGTATAAAAACACCATATCTTTTTCCTCAGGTGATGGGCATTCAGCTTGTTTCCAATTTGGCTATCACAAATTGTACTACTATAAACATAGAAACACATATATCACTATGATATGATGTTTTCAGTATTTTGGAAAATTTCCCAGAAAGAGGCTAGCTGGATTGAATGGGATTTTCAGTCATATTTTTTTGAGGAGTCTCCACACTGATTTCCATAATGTTTTCACCAGTCTGCATTACCACTGGCAATGGAGAAGGGTTCCTTATTTCCAGCAGTCTCTCCAACATTTGTTTTGATTGATCTCATTATGATAGCCATTCTTTCTGGGGTGAGATGGTATCTTACTGTTGTTTCAATTGGCATTTCATGAATGTCCATTGATGTGCAGCATTTTCTACTTCATTTATTTGTTTCTTGTATTTCTTTGTCTGAGAAGTATGTGTTCATCTTGGATGTCCGTATTTGAACTGGGGCTTTACATTTTGGGGCCATTATGTATTTTACTTCTTTATAAATTCTAGATAGAAGATCTTTGTCTGAGTGCTTATTAGTTAGTAATTTTTCAACATTTTTGGGCTGTATTTTCACTTTGTTAGTAATTTTATTGACTTGCAGGAGTTTCTCAATAAGGGGAGGACCCAGTTGTTAATTTTTTCAGGTATTTCCCATGCAGTTTGATTTTTGTTCATGAAATATTTGCAAACCCCTATGTCTTCAAGATTTCGACCTACATTCTCTTCCAGGAAATTTAATGTTTGTGTTTTAATGTTTAGATCTCTAATTCATTTTGAATGCAGTTTAGTACATGGTGATAGACCATGGTCAAGTTTTAGTTTTCAACATTTTTTTCCAGCACCATTTGTTAAAGAGGCTCATGTTTCATTCAGTAAACATGTTTGGCCCTTTTTTCAAAATTAGCTGGCTAAGTGTGTTTGCAGTTGTAAATCCATTTTATAATCTGTTTCACTGATCTTCAGGCCTAATTTTTTGCCATACCATGCTAATTTTATCATATAATTTTGTAGTATAATTTCAAGTCTAGAACTGTAATGCTTCTTGCTGTGCCTTTGTTGCTCATAATTGTCTTGCTACTCTAGATCTAGATATTTCATATGCGATTATTTCAGATATTTCAGGTGTGTAACTTCCAATTTCTTCTATGCTAGTGTCTCCTGCATTTGTTCTGGTTGGGCTTGATGCCTGAGAGTGAATTTTGCTCTTTCTATTTGCAATTTTATGTAACACTGCCTTCTGATCTTTGTTGTAGACCTTTTGGTGCAGTTATTACCTTAGCATCTACTGATATTATTACCCAACAGAGATTATGTATTATGTGGATAGTCCAGTTACTATTGTGTATTTGCAGAAATACAATTGGCAACACCAATAATTGGTAGTGAGATTAAGCAGTTGACAAACCTTCGTAACTAATGGGTTTTCATTTTAGACTATAAGAGCAAACATGACTGTATAGATAAGAAGATTTTAAATTGAGAATTTTACTTAAAGTAGTTCCCCTAAGTTCTGTTTGATCTCCTCCCCTTGATGTATTTTTAGTCTTCCAAGCAGACTAGATCACCCTAATTCCCTGTTGACACCTTTCATGATCAAAAGAGAAGAGAGAGTATACTGTCATAGGCCTGGGTCTAGTAAAGTGTTTAAGCTTACTGGGTCTAGATCTATGAAGTTCAAACTTTCCATGTGGGTGTGGCATGGATCTGGCTGCTGTGCTTTGCTTCTTCCTGCTGCAGCCAGTGGAAATGAACCTGCTGTGCTTCTCTGGCAAGATGTTCTGCTCCTGGATTAGCTGTTTGTGTTTTAACCCTAGCCTCTCTGCAGAGTTCTCCACACCAGGCCTGTTTGATGGAGTGGTTCTGGCAGGTACAGGCAGTCCCCTATACACATGGGGCCTGGCCATGGGCAGGAAACAGGATCCAGAGAGTGGGCAGGCTCACACACTTTCAGGGCCTGGGAGCTGGTCAGAAGTATGTTCCAGTGGGCTTGTGGTTGGTCTTACACACCTCAGTGACTTCATATTACCTTAATTGACTTTGAAGAACCTAACACCAAATGTAGGCACACTGACATTCTGGGAGCTGGGATTCCATTTATCAATTGTGTGTGGTCATGTGCAATTCAGCCTATACCAATCTGGATCAAAAGCTTTATCAAGTTTTGACTATTTGCTAAGACTTGATAATTTTATTTTTCTAATGCATTGTAAATTTTTGGCAATCATCTCTTCTTTTAATAGCTTTTGCTTTTCTCTTTTATGTTAATGGACATTCTAAGTACACTCTGAAGTGAAGCAGTTTCAATTTTAGAATCGTTTTGTACTGTGGACCACTTCACTTCATTGTATCAGGCAGATTACTAAGAAGGAACATTCAGAACACTTTGCCATAAAAACAAAAAGAGAAATTAATTGCCTCTATGTGGATAAGTATTGCCATACTGCTATTTTATGTAGTGATGAACCAAATGAGGTTATGCCACTTGGAGTGAGAATGAAGTTGCTAAACTTTCAAAGGAAGTGTGCCAGTGGTAGATGCAGCAAGGAAATGGTAGTTTTGAACTTTTAAACATTATTATGAAACACTGAACTAATATGTTTTTCAAGAGAGTGATGGTTTCTAAGCACTAGCTATAAATCATTTAACTGGATCTTCTAATATGCCCTTATAATCTTTCTTTTAGACAATTGGTATTCAGGATAAAATAAATTAAGGTGAAGGAATGTGATGTGAAAAGTATATAAAAGAAAAGCAATAAACTCATTGGAAATGAGAAATTGTTGGAAAGTTTTCATGTTTTTGCTTCAGAGTGATGTATTTTTCCCAAAAGAAACTTATCAGGAATAGTAATCACGAAATAGTGGGAAAACTATAAATCTGTTTCTATGAACGGAATACTCTAGAAAGAAGTAAATGAAGATCACTATCAGTTCCATAATTTGTTAACAGTGTAAACTTAGGCAAATAATTTCATTTTTTGAAGTTTATTTATTTTTTGTTCCAAAGAGAAATTATATAAGTTAAGTGTGTTACAAATTTTTATTTTTTTCATGAAGTTCTAATAATGCATAACAGAAGTTGTCATTCTATTATTGTACTTGAAACTGCCTTTTTCTCACTAATAGTGATGTTTAGGTCTTGCTTCTCTGTTGTGTAAGATCTTTCTAAGCAGAACACCCAACTTCATGTTCACTAAGGCTCCAATTATAGTACTTTATACATTACTTTTTTTATTTTATGGAAGGGACTACGGGGTGTTCAGGGTCTCACTACTAGATCGGACTCATAGTGATCCACCTGTTTATAGCCTCCCAAGAGCTGGGATTACAGGCTCATGCCACCACGCCCAATTTTAATTACAGTCTCAGTGCACTGCAGGGGCAGGGCAGGCACAGCAGGCCTGGTAATGGAACCCAGCTCCTGACCCCTGCTTTTATACATGATTGTTTTGCAAATGATTACATTGGGTGTGCCATTAAGATGTACGAAAAAACATGATACAATTAGCATGCATAAGAATGTAGAAGAAATCTTTGCAATTAAGAATTCAATTCTGGGATGCCCAGATAGGGATGCCCAGATAGCTCAGCAGATGGGGTTCACTTATAGCTGCTGCATGTGGGTCATGCCCCGGGAGCACTCTGAAATGGTGAATGAGACTGGGTGTGTAATCTCAGCGCTTGGCAGATTGAAAACAGGAAAATCACTACACATCTGACCTGTGAATGTGAGACCCTGTAGACCCTGTAATAAACGCAGTAAAAATTATATTCTGTTCTGAAAAAAATTTTTGAAATGACTTCATTTTGTAATGAGTTGTCAACAATCATAATGTTAACCAATGTGGCTGGCTGCTCATACATGAGCAATCTTTGCAACTGCTCAAACTATCTTTCCTCAAAGTTCAGCACATTGAATACTAGATTTCCTCTGAGTTATAAAACGTTCCAAATATTTGACAATCATTATAGTTGTACCAGGTGGACCTAGAGATAACAAACATTTTATTAACTAGACTATGATATTAATATAAATATTCAGGGTATTCACACAGCAAAGAAAGATATTATGAAAGTGTTTCAGGCAATTCAGAGTATGGCATGGTAAGTATTTTTTATTCAATGACTGGGAAACATTCTAGCAGATGTAATAAATGAGTGTGGATGGGCACACATCTACATATGTACCATGGATATATGACTAAGAACTTAGCCATTTATTTCTTTTTTTCCCCCATAATTTTATTGAAAAACAAATAGCAATGAGACAGTTTCAAACCTAATTGGTAGGACAGTTTCAATAATTAACACAT
>NDGN011358187.1:0-16177 GCA_002564285.1 Tympanoctomys barrerae | reverse complement strand
AAAAAAAAAAAAAAAGAAAATAATGATTTTCAGCTGGGTGAGGTGATACCTCGTGGTGGCCTTGATTTATATTTCCCTTGAAATGAATGATGTCAGACATTTTTCATATTTCTGTTGGCATTGGTATGTATGTTTTTAGAAATGTAGAAAAGGCTGTTAAAGTTTTTTGCGATTTTAAATCCAGATTTTTTTTTTGAAGTGAGCTCTTGTGGGTTTTTGGTTTCTTCTATATTCTGCATATTAAGCCTTTGTCAAACATATAGTCTGCCATGTTTTTCTGTAGCTTGTCTCTACTCTATATTGACTGCTTCCCATTCTATATTAAAGGTTTATAATTTGATGTCGTCCCTTTGTCTACATCTGCTGGTTTTTTTTTATCCTTGTAAAATCTGAGCCAAATAAGTGTTTTATAACCCATTCTAATGTTCTGAGAATGTGCACTTGTATAAATTTTATACTTTCTGTACTTAAAGTTAAGCCTTTCATACAGTTTGGGGTGATTTTTCTTGTAACTGGTAAGAGTTAGGGTCCAGATTTTCAAAGACCATTCTCTCTTCTTGCCTGAAGCAGTATAAATTACATCCAAGATGCCATCATTTTTGTTCACGTATTACAATATGCCTCATGAAATACATGGATGTAGTTACCTAATTGCAGGAATACTATACAGCTAACAAAACTAATTTTAATTTCTTGATATGCATTTAGTCTAATTAATTTTTATAGCATAAAAATATATTTTCTGTTTCCCACTTTGTGGAAATCAGGATAGAAGCACCTCCTCACAATAGATAGAAGTACCTATTGTTTTGTTTCTAAAGTTGTTTTGCTTTCCGCCCACCAACCCTTTGGCAGCATTGAATTTGGATGCAATGTAAACTCAGAGAACTTATAAAAAGTCAGAGTGTAGTATATGGAAATTCCAATATATTTTTACATATTCTTACAACCTACACTACTTTATACTTTTAAAATTAATTCTACCCAGTTTTCTATCTGACTTCCTATGTATAGATTTCTCAGTCATTTGGTCCAAACTGCACACATTCTGCTTCATCACACCTGAGTGTCTCAGTGTCTACTTGTTAAGAACAAAGCATTCAGTATAGAATGACAATGTGATTGCCAACCTTGAGATGTTTCATTTGAGTATAATATTGTTGTATAAACCAAAGTCCACATTTATTTTTAATCATTTAATGTCACTTTACTTTTTGGAACAGGGGAGTTAGAAGATTCAATTAAATATTTTTCAAAATTCTTAGTAATCATTTCTCTTTAGTTTTTTCACATACGTAATAATTCTTTGGCTTTACCCTTATTCAGTGTATGTGGGATAGATGCTTGGTGGAGCAAATTCAATTCCAGATTATCGGTTGACAATGAATTCCAGATTCATTCCTCATGATTAAAATCTGGGTAAGTATTGTTGAAAATAGTACCACCTAAGTAGCACTGTCTCTTTCTCGACGTATTATACGAGAAAGGGTACTTTGTTACTTACTCAATTATAGGTAATTTTAAAGTAGATTCTTTTGTTAACTAAAAAAAAATGCCTTTTATTCCCTACTAAGTCATCCCTTTTCCATACACAGGTAAAGGCTGCTGTGTGGCAAGACGCTGAAGACATTACGAGCTTGGGCACACACAATGTTCTTCCAGAACCTTTTGTCTTGGGAAGTCTATTTTAATCTAAAACAACTTTTACCTCCTGACAATATCTTTTATGCCATTGTTGCAGAAAGTGATTTAATGCCTAAAAAAACCTTTCATCTTCTAAATTGTCAGCCTTTTTCGAGTTGGAATCTGTTTCCTTAGCCTCTATACTTCATATAAATAAAAGTTATCTTCAGAATTTGATTAAACTTGTGTTTAGTGTTTTGCAAAATAGTTTCATTTATGTTGCTGTATTCTTCATATTTTACAATATTGAGACAAGTGTAGACACAAGTTGCCACTTATTTTTAAGATTGGACACATAATTCATATATTATCACTTTGATCTATCTTTTATAAAGCTCTCCATCAAATTTTTGTTTAGTGGCTTCATTAGTTATTTATGTTCTTGCCTGTTTTTATTGTGTAATCAGAAGTGGAATAATTTTGAACCTTTCCCCCTAGATCATTTTAATCGTGGTTAACCTGATCCATCCCTAGGTCCTGTCCTTTAGTATTGCAATGTGGATTCAATAGAACACTACTTACTGTCAAAACATTTTATTCATTTCTGGTTTCCCAATTATTCATAAAGGAGAAACTAAACACCAAATAAACCCTACCTTTTATGTAAAATAAACTAGTTGTACTTCATGGTAAAAACGTTAAGCTATATCTAACTTCCTTGTAGCAAAACAGTAATGTGAGATAAAGCTCTATTATAACAAAAGTTATAGTATAAATTGTTCTCCTAAAGCATGTGATCATTCTTGAGTTGTTTTTGTCACAAAGGTGGATTCTTTAGAAGGGGGGTTATACATGTCTCAGAGCACTATTCCATTTCTTCAAAATTCTCCAATTTGTTATCATATAAGGTTGACGAAACTGTTATTAATAATCTGGATTTTGCCAGTATGTATGTGGGTCTTCCATTTTCATTTCTAATTGCATTGACCTGAGTATTTTAATCTTTTGATTTTTTGGTAAGATTGGCTGGGAGTTTCTATTCTTTCATAGTATGTGCTCAAGTTCATTGATTCTCTGTATTTTGTATCATTAATTTCGCTGATTTCTGGTGTGATTTTTGACATTACCTTTATGTAATATCTTTGGATTTTGAATTTTCATGTTTTATAGGACCCCAGTGTGCATTATTAGTTTATTTGGACTTGCTCTGTTTTCCTGATATGGGAATTCATGGCTATAAACTCCCATCTCTAGATGGCTTACATGGGGTACCCTATATTCTGAGATCTTGTGTATGAATTATTTTTTGATTGTAGGAATTAAAATCTTTCAGTGATTTCCCATATGGCCTGTTGATTTTTCCAAAGTACATCAGCTTCCATGTGTGTTTTACTATTGATGCCTAGCGCATTGCTCCATGATGTGTGGGGTATCACGTCAGTCTTATATATGTATTTAAGCATGCTTGATGGTTGAGTGTTATTCCGCTTGCTGACAAACTCTAAATGCAGTTTACTTGTTCAGGGTTTGGTTGAACTCTCACATTTCTTTGTTGGTTTTCCTCCTAGTTGATCTCTTTGTGACGGGGAGACGTCAAGGCTCATGTTTGCAAATGTGTTAGTGCATATCTGATTGTCTAGTTTGGTGTACGTTTCATGGTTTGGGGTTTGCATTTGGTGCGCGTGTGTTCCTCAGTGCTATTTCTTCCTGTTGAAGTGCTTCTCAATCCATAAGTGGTGATCTTCTTTGGCTCCTCTGATCAGTTTTGATCTGAAGTTCTCTTTGAAATTATCATAGGTACTCTACTTTTTTCTGGGTTTCAGTTGCTAGAAATGCTTTTTTTATCTTTTGATTTTCAGTATGCAAATTTCTTTTTGTGTTAAGTAGCTTCTTGTACATCGAATACAGTTGGATGGTTCTTGATCTAGTCACACACTCCACACTATTTAGCTGAAGAATTGAAACCATTTATAGGGACAGTTATTACTCAAATATATTTTTGGTGAATTAACTAAAGGGCAACTTGTAATGGTTAGCTGGACTGAGTCAACATGGTTCTGGGTGTGGAGGGCCCAGCGGGCCAGGTGGCGTAGAAGGATAGCTGGAGGAGAAGATGCCGGTGCTGCCTTCGCCCTGGAGAGGCCTGCCAGGCTGGTTTTGCTCTCGTCCTCAGGGGCGCTCAGGGCCTCACTGTCACTGAGGCTGGCTTGCTTCTCCTCTGGGGAGCTCTGATCCTTGTGTGGAGCACGGCTTGCTGGCTCCACTGCACACCCTTGTTTATTTTCTTCCCCATATTTGGAAATTTCCTGCCATTATTTCTGTAAACAAGGTTTTTATTCCACTTGTGCTCTTCTGGATTGCACTTATTCCAACACCTCCTAGATCACAGTCCTGTGCATCACCCTCCAGCTGCTGGAGCCGCTTCTGTCACGACCTCTTGTTTTTCAGGCATCTCTGAAAACGTCTTTAGATTGCTGTCTTGTAATTCTGACCCTGCTCTCTGGTGGTCTTTTCTGCTGCCCGTACTTGGAATGCAATATTTAATCTTCTGTATAGTCTGTAGAATCTCTTTCAAGGATGCTTATTCGTTGCTAAAGTTATTCACATTTAATACAATTTTGTGCATTTCAGGTAAGCATTTTATTAGTTTCTTCTGTCAGTTCTCTTTTTATTACACGTGCTATCTGTGTGATTATTTCGACTGTGAGCCCATGAACCACATGTTGATTTATTTCTTTAATCTTCCCTGCCATCGTCACAAGTAAGTTCATGTTCACTTCCTTCCCTGTGCGCCGCCAGATCAGCTCTCAGTGAGCTTGCAGGTTTGGGTGGATTTGGCTGCCTTGGCTACTCCCGTTTCCATTCTTTCTATGGTTTGTTCGTTCTGTTGCTTGCTTAGGCCTTCAGGTAGGTACGCTGTCAGGTAGGAACGCTGCTAATATCTGTTTGCCGCGTGACGGTCACTTTCGCATCATCTGCTTTTCAGCGACGCAGTCCGGGCCTCAGAGCCGCAGGCCTCCGCCTTGTCCCCGCTCCAGCCACCGCACGGAGCTCTGGCGGGAGGGCTGCAGAGTGCTTGCACCAGCGGGCAGTCCGAGGGGAACTGAGTTCAGCACCGACACACGGCCACCCTGCTAACGGCACACAGAGAAAAGCGACGAGCTGAGACAGCAAGTAAGTCGGCAATAATTATACGGTCAAGCACGAGCTGGGCGCCGGCACAGCTTGGGATGCAGAACTGAACCACCGCTAGCCAGGACGCGAGTTCAGTAAACCAAACCAAAAACTTATATTCAGAAAATACGCGCTGAAAGTGACAACCATAGCTCCACTATCAATTTTTAAAATTCCGACATTAATACAATACAGTTAAGGAGCAATCTAGAGAGGAGTAGAGATGGTTGGTTATGTTCTTAAAGATTTAGGAGCTTGGAATAGGAGGATGAAAGAAAAACTTTAAAAAACTAAAAATGGTAGAAGAGGAGACAAACATGATAAATAAAGGATATAGACAAGGGTGCGGAGTAAAACAAACAAGAAAGAAAAACAAACATAAAACAATATGTAAGATAAAAAGCAGAAGTTTAAACAAAACGTTCAAGGGAAAAAGGAAAGAAGATAAAGAAAGAAGGTATCAAAAGAAAAGAAAGACAAAGGAATAGGAAAATTCCTGAAACCCCTTCACACCAGAAAAGAATAAAAGAGGGGGAAGAAAAGAAAAAAAATAGGAAAACATGAATAAAAAGAGGGGGGAACCCTACACTTTAGGCCGGCGGGCTTGCGAGGTGTCCCCTGGGCCCTAGAGCCCTCCGTCTCCCTGGCTGCGGCCAGCTTCCGGCAGGCGTCCGCCTGTTGGCAGATGGGAGCAGCCCGCGCAGGTCTGCACCGATGGCGATGGCGCGGCAGAACGCAGGCCGAGTACTCTGTGCAGCCAAGGACAACGCAGGCCAGACGCGGCCCCCCGTCCTGTCCTGCGAAGAGCCCTCGGGCCCTCGTGCTCCTGTCCACAGCCGGTCCACGCCCAGGCATTGAAGGGCAGCCCCCTGCGAACCCCGAAATGAAGATGACCCTCAGCCCCGAGTTGCACAGTCAGATGCTCAGACCCTTTCGGAACCGGTCCCGACCCTGCGTGCTCGGGAGCGCCGCCCTGGATCCTCCTCACCTGTGGCGGCTGCTCCAAGGGCTCCCCGCCGGCCTGCTCTCCAGGGCTCGGGTCTGCGGACTCGACGCCCTCCTCGGGAGCCCGGGCTGCGGGGCTCCGCAGCCCTCCTCCAGGCTGCTGTCCTAAAGCCGTGGTGTACCCCACTCCTTGTAGCTGCTAGTCCCTGCTCCGTTCCTCCCAATTCCCAGAGCTGAACTTCCCTTTTTCTCTTCACCGGTTGTGTTTATTCTCTAGCTAGCAGGACTTTGGATTTTTGTCTTTTAGGGAAGGGTCTCCAGGGTGTCCAGGGTCTCCCCACTAGATCGGACTTGTAGTGATCCCCCTGTTTACAGCCTCCCAAGAGCTGGGATTACAGGTGCGTGCCACCACGCCCAGTCTCAATCGCCACCTCAGCGCCCCCTGGAAGGCAGGGCCGGGGATTGAACCCAGTCCATGCGCCTGCTTGGAGGCGCTTTAATCCGCTGAGCTATTTGGCCGGCCCAGCTCATTTCTTTTTGTGTGTTCGCAACCCTTCATCCCTGTGCCCTCCATTTCTCCGTCACGGAGTTTCTTCTCCCTTGTATTGTATAGAGCTACTACTAACATGGTTCACATTTATTTTTTATCTCTGGAAATAGCCATTTCTTAAACAAGTGGGAAATCTGCAGAAAGAAAGAAAATCTGTGGAAAGCTTTCGCTGTTCATTTGCACTCACCATGTCAGAAGTAGTGGACCGAGTCGCTGACTGCTTCCGCTGTGGATAATTCCCAAATTTGCTTAATTCCGAAAGTGAGCTCAAATTTAGAAAGACGCAGCGAGGTACTGCGAACCGCACGCCACGCCCACCACGGCCACAGGTAGCTGTCTGCCAAGGTCTGTTTTATTTTCTTACTTGCGATATCAAATTGATAAAATTCTCACCTTTTAATTATATTTGGCTTAAGAATAAGTGCAAGCTGAATTTCTGCTTTCATTTCATTGCAATTTATGCCTAGGTATTCTTACATGGATTGTAGATTCAGGGTTTTCTGCCTGTGTTATCTGTATGTAACAGTTGGTTCCAGATGCTTGCCCTGAAAACAAGCACAAAATCCACGTCTTAGCTGTATGATTCCCATTCGTCCCAGTTTTTGATGTCATTTTTAGTAGAAGACAGAATTTCCACAATGAGTCTTTCACAATAATTTCACAGTAATCTTGACACACTTAGAGACATGCACTTTGGCGGCCTTTGTACCCCCGTCAGTTGGAAAAGCCACATAGAGGGGACGCACGAGTGGGCCGGAGAATCTCTGCCTTGGGCTGCATCCTTCCCCTTGCTGCTCCGCGCTCGCGGCTGGTGTCCTTTGTCGCTGCGGCTTCTAAGCTCTCGACTCTGTGGCCTTCACAGTGAACCTCGCCGTCTGAATGACTCAGTTTTTCTTCTTCTCTCCAGAGACGCTGCTATTTCCACTGGCTGTTCAAGGTCACAGACAAAATTTCTTAGAGAGTCTCCTGGTTCAAAGGATTGGAATATATCATCCAGATTTTATAATGTAGACGATGCCTCCTCTACATTTCATATTAGGCTCACAGTAGCTAATACTACTAAAAGCAGTGTCCTGTCTGGAATGTCCACGTCTCAAAACTTTGGCTTGGAAAACTTCTTTAAAGGTTCCTAGTTAAGGGGCCAATCCTTAGAAAACAGCACATAAGTGCAAGTTCTGAACTGGCCCTCATGCATCGTCATAGTATCAGTGCTGCATTACCTGTCTTATAATACGTCAGGCACCCCCCAACCAGTTACTATCAAAGCATATTCCCCACTCTGTCAGAAACATACAAAACCTGAGCCTGCCAGATGGGACTCGGGGCTTGATGTCCACATTCTACAATGCATGCGTGGTTCAAAAAGGCATTTGGCACAAGTAAGTTTATAATTTTTATGTAATTATCATATTGTAAAATAGAATAAGGAATTGTTTAGGATGCTGTTCTACAAGAGATAGAGTAAATACACATAAATGGTTTAAGATTAAAAACTTGGGTTGGCCAATTAATGCCTTCAAAGTTGTGTCAGCAAATATTTTGGGCCAGAGAGATATCTCTGTGGACTTTACAAACTAAGCTAGTATCTGAAAAAATTAAAAACACACATAAAATTTTCTTACAGTTGTCCCTTATTTCTCTCCTTGTCTCAGTCTATTAAAATGTTTGCTGACACAACTTTGAAGGCATTAATTGGCCAAATCAATTTTTAATCTTAAACCATTAATGTGTATTTTCTATATCTCTTGTATAACAGCATCTGAAAAAATGCCTTGTTATATTTTACATTATAATTACATAAAAATGATACACTTACTTGTACTAAATGCCATTTTGAACTATGTATGCATTGTAGAATGTTGAAATCAAACCAGTTAACCGATATGTGACTTTATATGTGTACACATACACATAGATTAAATAATACTTAACATCTGTTGTCTTTGTAACAAAACATAATGTAGTATTTTCTTGTTATCCATGGAGGATATACCAAGATTCACAGTATTTGCTTGCAATGTGGGTTTATACAAACTCTATAATTCAATGTTATTTTTGCCTTAACTAAGTGTTTTCTATACACTGTTGCTGTGAGTTTTATAGCTTAACATAGGAAAATAAAATTAACATGGATTCATGCTTCACATTTTCATGTGCAAGAGACCCCTTCTTACCATAGATCTTAGCAACTCAGCAAGTGAATTTTTTGTTATTAAGTAAAGAACTTTCATTATTGGGCCAGAGAGATATCTCAGTGGACTAAGTCACCTGCTTAGGCACGCTTAGGCAGGTGCAAGGACCATGGTTCAATCTGGGGCGCCACATACTGCACCAGCCCTCCCCGAGGGCAGGCTGACCCTGTCACAGAGTCCAGGCCTAGTGGCACATGCCTGTAATCCCAACATGGGGAGGCTGAAAAACAGGAGAATCACTATGAGTCTGAACTGCATAGTGAGACCCAATAACAACCAAATACAGAAAAAAAAAGCACTTCCGTTATTTCTTTTAAAGGAAGCATTTTATGGCAAAAGTGTCACATATCTAAATTTCTTTACCTGAATTTGCATATCTGCACTTCTTGCACCGTGAGGCTTTTTTTGACTGAACTAAGGGTTACTTGAACACAAGAACTACGATAACTTGACAGTCAACCGGACAACCATTGTGGCCACTAAATAACCCACGTAAGGGTAAACATACTGTGTGGATACACTAACAAGACACCAACTGTGGCAAAAGTGGGATGTTGCAGGAATTCTGAATGCTCATCAGAATGGCATAAGATTAAAAATACATATTATATACACGTTGAATTTTCCTTTTAATACTTTCAGATTGTCATTTACTTCATCTAACAGCAGTTAAATGAAATGAAAAGCAAAACCACAAATAAAGATAAAGATTCACTCTATTGTTGACTATAATTGCTACATTGCACAATAGATTTCTGCCACTTTATCCTTCTTATGTGGTTTTTTTCCCTCACTTTTTAGCCAATATGACACCTTCAGCTCAGCGCTTGATAAAGATCATTTTTCTCTGTTTCTATGAGTCCACATTATTTGATTCCACACATAAGTGAGGTCCCAGAAGGAGACCAGGTGGGTGTTCATGTTTTCACAGTGTTGTTCTAGGTGCTACCTATTAAGAACACACAATTCCACAGCGCCTCACTACTTCAAACCACAGCGCTTCCTAAAGAAGTGAGGCCATCAGTGGCCGGGAGCACGACCTGCCAGCTCAGAAGGACGTTTCTGCATGGGGGAAGCAAAGTCTGTGTGGTGTGCATCCTGATAAGTATTCAGGAGCAAGCTAGACGTAGGGCACGCGGAGTTTGTGTCCTCACAAGTTGAAGGATGGATTCTAAGGAGAAACAGAAGTCAAAAGTTGGAAAACTTACCAGAGACAAGAAGCAGAGACTAGGAGGAGTGGGCCATAGCGGTAGCTCCTGAGAGACAGGGTGAGGCCCAGATACAAGCCTACTTCTCAAAGGAAGTTTTGTAGAGCAAAACCATGAGGTGGGTACAATGTGGGTCACAATTGTCATCAACCAGTAAGATTGCAGGTGTCGTTGCTCAAGTAATATTGATGCAAGGACACACGGGTGACGTCACTAATCTTGGTCAATAACAATCTTTAAACTTGTGGTGGGAAAGGGTGAGGCAACCCATTCTCTCTCTTTCTAATGAGAATGTGGAAGGTGTCGGCAACAATCCCAAGCCGCCATCCATCTCTCAGTGAAGCTGTGAATCCAGCCTCTGTG
Source organism: Tympanoctomys barrerae (assembly GCA_002564285.1). Classification (NCBI taxonomy): domain Eukaryota; kingdom Metazoa; phylum Chordata; class Mammalia; order Rodentia; family Octodontidae; genus Tympanoctomys; species Tympanoctomys barrerae. The sequence goes on along the minus strand of NDGN011358187.1, from coordinate 6,122 downwards.
ACTTTAATCTTCCGATGTGCCTCTACCCACAGCTTTGATACATTCTCACCTTCCACACTAACTCCCTTAAGGTCCTGCCCTTGCTGATTGCCTGATATATCTACCTGAGGCAGCTGTCAATAAAAATAGGAGCTATGGATTGTACTGTAGTTTCCCTGTCTGTGCATCTCTTTCTGGAAATAGTTCTGATGCTTTAGGGGGTTAACTAATGGTCAACTTGTAACACCCAACTGGACTGAATCAGTGTGGTGCTGGGTTGGAAGGCCACCTGGGGACAGACACATGAAAGCAGAATTGGAGAGGGACATGCTGATGACTCACCGAGAGAAGGTGGCCGCGTGGGTTTTCCTGACGTGAGCTCTGCTGTCCTCGTGGTCACGGGAACGTGGTCCCTCGCTGTATCTGAGGAGGGCTGTGGTTCAGCTGGGGGCAGCTCTGGTCCTTACCTTGAGCGTTGCATCCTGGCTACACACTTTATTCATATTTGTCCATTTTTTTCCATGAATGTGATCTTCAGATCTTTGAACAAATAATATGACACTGCATTGTGACTCAACTTCTCATTTCACAATTTTTCTATAATCTTTGAGTTTGTTAGGCTGTTTTGGGGTTTTATGAAGTTGTAAAGAGAAATATGAGAGAGTCACTCTCACAGAAGACAAATAGCGCGTGTATGTTTCTCAAGAATGCCTGAGTATGGGATCTCGGTCGGAAGGACTAGTTGATAATGTACCTCAGGCTTAGGGCTACACATAATATCACACCAACATAGGGAACACATTTTATACCTAAAGAAGCACTGCAGTATCTCCATAACCTTAGGACTCCCTGGTTTCTCACATGGCTCACTGGACAGAAGCTTGAAGCAGCAGTTCAGAAGTGATAGAAATGTAGGATGCATATGCAGTGGGACAGAGCTCTGCTATAAAGGACGTGAACTGGCGTCCTTTGCGAGAAAGTGAATGCTCCTGAGGCCACTGAGTTAAGTGAGGCAACTCAGATGCTGAAGCTTAAAGATCGCACGCTTTCTCTCATGTGAAAATCTTAAATATATAGAATATATACAAACTATAAAATAGACAGATAATAGGAAAAGAAACAAAAAATTACTGTCCTCCACCACACACAATACGTCTAAAAGTGTGCATTGACTTAGTACAATTGTCTTATGTATTTTATGTGTTCTGGTTTCAAATTTATATTTGTGTAAATTAACTTTATAAGGTTTTATAAGCAAATGAATCCACTGGGATAAAAATGAAAGGATACGGAAGGAAGGAGAGAAGAGCAAATTGAAAAGTGTTATGTACCTGTAGCAGTTCACTACAGTGAATCTAATAAACATGTCCTACAAACATAGACTTATAAAAGTAAGAAAATAAGATGAAGCATTAGCCACGGCATGGTGGTACACACCTGTACTGCTGGCACCGAGGAGGCCGGGTGGGTGGATTCCTGCAGAACTCGGGCCAGCCTGAGCTCCGTAGAGCGTTCAAGACCAGCCTGCATGATACACAGAGGCCCTGTCTCAGAAAACCAAGATCATGATGACAATAATGTTAAACATAAATTTACCATACAATTCATCAATTTAATCCCAACCATATACTCAGGAGAAATAACAACAACAAAAAAAAACATGCCCAGAGAAGTAACAGAATAGAATATGATGCCACTTCGTAGGAATTATACTACTTGAATCAATGACTCACGTAGCCGGCTAAAGAGTATGGCCTAATATATCAAATCATAGTGCCTACATCCAGCATATGCTACCTTATTTGGAATAAGCTTCAGTAAGACCCTGAGATCAGCTGAAGCAAAAGGAGTTAGGATTCATTTCCCTCTTTAAGATTTTTCCAGGAACTGATGCCTGCTTGGATTGTAGGAAAGCTGCTCTTGGATTGCACAGAATCAGAACCCAGGGCCGGGTTTCATGGAGGCAGCTGTGTCCTGCAAAGAACTGTTCAAGGAAGGAAAAACAGCAGACTCTAGAGTTTGGTCACCAGTTGGTGTTGGACTACCTGCCACATTGGAATTGCCTCAGATAGAAGAACTATTTAATTTTACTTCAAAGCATGTCTTTTCTAAGCTAGCTCACATTCAATGTCTTGTAAAGGTGAAATCTTTTTTGTCACTTATATAGTTACTTATTTTTGGCTTGATAATCAATGACAGTGAGCCAGTCATTGTACTTAATTCTGATTCATTTGATGGTCTACTTAGTTCCAAAGTTCCAAAGAATGTTATCCAGTATCTGATACCAACTTATATTACATCTTGACTTACCTTTCTGTCAAATGTTACTTTCCTTCCCTTTACTGAATTTACCCAAAGAGAACCCTGTAACAAATGTCCTTCGTCCTATATTCTATACCAGGTCCTACTTCAAGGAGAACTGGGTCTACAAGAGCCTGACAGCATGGGTTTCCGGACTTGCAACTAGCATGTTAAATCCTCATCTCAGGCAAGGTCATCCCAATCCTTAAATCCATCCCAGAATTCTTTGCTGACTCTCTGTGTTTCCCACGGGGTGCTCCTACTCAGTAAATGCTCCATAATTGTGTACGCTGTCAATTGGGTACATCTCCCCAAAATGCATCCTGCCGATTAACGTGGCAGTCTAAGATGTGTCATGAACACCTAAGTGCAGCCCACAGTCACCACTTACTGAGACGATGGCGGGATTTCACTGTTCTGTGTTGCTTGCAGGCTTGTCCTACAGGTATAATTGCGAAGGTACTGCTCATGTGTGCTTGGAAGGCTTAAAGAGGGAGGGGACTCTGCAGACCAAGGTCATGGGATTTCGGCATTAAATGTGGGTCACAAGACTAAAAGCTTCTCCTCTGACCTCAGGCCTTGGAGTGACTCATTCTGTCGGGTGAAGCGGAACATTTTTCTAATCAGCTTACTGCTCAGTCTTCAGAACAGCCTGTTTGGGCTGAAAGCAAATTAGTTTTTCTCATTTCACCCTTGCTTATTTTTTAGTCTTAGGAGAAATGTAAGAAGATACGACTAAACTTTTTCTCATACCACCAAACAGATAAAATAATGTATAAACAAACAAAGAAATAAACACATGACACTACTCCCACCTGCACAGGAGATTAAAACCACAATTAAACTACAGAGGAAAAAAATGCGATTTCTTTGTACTACAAAAGGACAAAAGCATTATTATGAACACTGCGACGCTTATCTTTTGATATTTAAAAATGTGTGTATATTGAGAGTTTATACATAATAAAATCTTAAAATGTAAATATTTGCCTCATTTTTATCACATTTCATGCATGTATTTTGTAATTAGACAAATATGCACAATTGGAAAAACCACTGAATGGCCGTATTGTTCTAAAGAAGCTGCACGCACTCCACGCTGCTGCTCCTGAGGTCCGAATGCTCCACTTGTAACACGGCTACAAACTGTAGCAGCGAACGAGGCACACAGCGCGGAGGGCTGCGCACACTACTACACTCCGTTCTCAAGGTCTCAATCTGCATGTGTCTTTTTGCTCTGATAACTACAAAAGGCTGGTCAGCCCAGGTAAAGCACAGATTTGCTCACCAAATCTGTTATATTGTAGAAGTAAAGAAAAATGTGCTTTCGAGGAAACAGTTTTGGGATCAGGTAGAGGTTCTTGCTATCAAAAATCTCTACCGATGTCAATGTAAGCAATTGCCACACAAGACTGTTGTCTCCTTGTTGTTCCATTTCCCCCCAAAGGAAGACCTTTTTTCTGGGCCAGTTTTACATGCTTATGCCCTGGTAACCTGCACAATGCTCAATATAGCAACCATTGTTGAAATACTATTGTTTTCTTTAGTGAAATTCTGTACCAATTCTATTTTTTATTCTCTTTGAAAAATAAAAACAGAATTCAAATAACAGAAAACAGAGACTTCTCCGTTGGTTTGATGGTCAGGAAATGTCAGTTTGGGAGCTGAGAAAGGTCCTAAATCAGAATGAAGAAAAATGTATTGACTCAGCTTTCCTGATAAAGAGCTCCTTACAGAAGCAAGTGAAGCCTCTAAACTGAAGACCACTGACCCTAATGATAAAATCCTGAAACAGAAAACCTTTCTACTCGCCTGTGGTGCTAATATGCTTGTTTCAAGGATTTGACGCTGGATTTTTGCTGAGAACTAGAGCCCACACTTGCTAGTGCTCAGAATAGATGTAGTACACATATTAACAATTCAATGGCTTAACAAGAGCTGCTTTTATACATCTGGTATGGGGGTCTCACTATCCAGCTTGGACTCCTAGTGATCCTCTCCTTTCAGCCTCCCCAGTGTGGGGATTACAAGCATGTGACACCACACCTGGTGTTCATGGCTGGCTTAGGGTTCCCCAGGAGGGACCAGCGTGGCATGTGGTAACAGGAATCAAACCCTGGTCCCTGCTCCCTGCGCTTGATTGAACTTAGTCTGCTGAGCTATCCCAAGGCCCTCACTTGTATTTCTCCATATTCTTTCTTTTCTTTTTTTTTTCCAGAACCGGGGATTGAACCCCTTGCCAGGGAAGTGCTTATTCTACTGAGCCATCTCCCCAACCACACTAACATTCATTTGATAGTTCTATCCCTAAGGATTGTGATCCAGACATTTTCTATTTAATGCCATTGCCATGAGAATAACGTGGCCTTTTGAGGTCACTGTGACGTTAAAAGAGAAAACAAAATATCGCCCAGAAGAACCTAAGGCCTGACTTTAAAATGGCATCTATCACTCTCGCTAACCCCTCGAGCTATAACTTTGTAATGCTCATAAAAATAAGCTGCAAGGAAAGCTGGGTAATAGTCTTTCTCTAGGTTCAGAATAAAAAACAATACAGAATTTGATTTAATTTTTTTTCTGTACAACACATTATGAGATTGTTTTCTCACCTTTAAAGTTTATGACATTCGCTGGTATTGTGATTTTAAATGGCAAGGGAGAAATTTCCTATAAAATGATTGATGTCAACTCTGGGATAAATATGCCATCAATAGTAGGCATTATTATTAGTACAACAGGAAGATAATCCACATATCTCGGCAAATACCTGTTATGGGACTGCAAAAGAGCTGTGATAAATACACCACGATACCTACGATGCTTCACGGTCTTCCTGATTCCCACCCACCCCCTAGATTTTCTTTCCTGCAAGTTGACTATATTTCGTGATATTTTCCCAGGTTGTTTTTTATTTTGACCATTTGTCATTTGTTGCTAACTCCTTCTCCCCACTCTAGCACTGGGGATTCACTTTAGAGATTTCGCACTGCGCTATGCCCTCTGGCTTTTGCTTTCCCTTTCTTCGCTCCCTCTCTTGTCTTCCTTTCTGCCTGGTCTGGTCTCCCCTCCTCCACCTTCCTTCCAGAGGCGCCCTGGAGGAGCCGGGCCAGCCAGGCTGGCGCCCTTCTGCCCGGCCTCCCTCCCGGGCGGCGGAGCAGGCAGTGCCTCGGGCCGCACAGACTGTTGTTACTGCGAGTTTCTGCGCTCTAATCTCCTTCAGTGGCTCATTCGAGTTTTCCTTTATATGCTGAAATTTGACATTTATGTATTCTGAAAACAGGAAAGTTACACTTATCTTCAGTAATTGAACAATATCTTTTAATTTTTTTAAGTATACAGACAGCACTGAATTTTCAGAATTTACACCTTACTAACATTTATTTATTTATTTATTTATCTATCTATTTATTTATTTATTTATTTTTGCGGAACCGGGGATTGAACTCAGGCCATTGCGCTTGCCAGGCAAGTGCTTATTCCACTGAGCCAGCTTCCCGGCCCCCTTACTGACTTTATAATGACTCAAATTGAGTATAATTTTCTTTTTGCTCTTATATTTTTTCTATCGCCTTACTCTTCTTAGCTTTATGTTGCATTAGCACGTTTGCCTCTCGTGAGCGCCTTCCTCGCGGGGCGCGGGTGCGTGTGCGCAGCTCTCTGCCGTTCCCTCGTCGTGCTTTCTCACTTCCCTTCCTCTCCCCTTCTTCCGCCTTTTGAGTCCCTTTAATACGAGAAAGCTCTTTTCCCACTTCCTACTACCGTCCTTCATTTTGCTCCTCAATTATAGTGTTGAGTTTTTCATATAAAATGAACCATGTGGCACTTAAGCTTGTGTGTCTGGT
>NDGN011358184.1:0-12843 GCA_002564285.1 Tympanoctomys barrerae | reverse complement strand
AAGAAAGAAAGAAAGAAAGAAAGAAAGAAAGAAAGAAAGAAAGAAACAAAATTAATAGAATTATCATTACCAATTTTTTTTGTGCTACCGGGATTTGAACTCAGGACAATGGGTTTGCCAGGCTAGTGGATATTCTACTGAGCCATCTCCCCAGCCCCTTATCATTCCAAATTTAGTTGAATCAGTACATATTCTAATTTGTTGCCCACACAGGAATACCTTGGCTTATGGATACGTCTGTTGGTAAATGACTCAGTCTATGTACAGAGTTCAGCACCACCTGGTCTTCTTTGCAAATTCCACATTGAACAAGGAATAAGAATGCAACCTTTTCCCCAGAATCGTGAAACAAATTAAGTTCATGAACTGAGGTATGGCTGTATTACAGTATTATATTTTACGTCTTATTCTTGTGCACTTTATAGATGAGCTGTACAGTTTTATAATCCTGGCTTGTGATTTCATTTCCAAATTAGCATGTTAGAAATTTTTTGTCCTAACATTAGGCTTATTTGACCCAAATCTTAAAGCCCAATTGTTAACTAGAAACTAATATATATATATATATATATATATATATATATATATATATATATATCTCCAACTAGTGACATAAAACATTAAAATAAATAAATTTGTAGGATATTTTAATATAGTTTTGTATATTATAATAAATGCATGCACCAAGGGAGGCTGCTGTGTGTGTGTGTGTGCGTGTGTGTCACATTTGATTCTATTTCATTTTCCTTCCTCTTCTCTTCCTCCCACCTGTCCCTTCCATCCCCAGAACTTCTTCCCATGTCCACAAAGTCTCCCTGCCTGTTATATCATCCATCTTTCATTTCTCTGTTCACATTACGTATATTGTGGATAATTTATATGTGTATATATTATCTTATGGAAGTTATATCTCTCCACATACAGAGAATTGGATATAATATTTTTTCTTTAGAGTATAAGATGTGTTCTACTTGTTGGAAAGTATTGTAATTTCACATTCCTTGTAAATAATATTATAATTTAATTAAATTAATTTAATTTATTTTTGAGACAGTGCCTTGCTGTGTAGTCCAAATTGGTTTGGAATTCACTATGCAGCCCAAGCTGGCATCAAACTCGCATAGATCCTCCTGTCTCAGCCTTTTCCAGTATTTCACAGGTGTGTGTTAACTCACTTGGCTACTAAGGATAACTTAATTGAGAAGTTTACCCCTTGATGATCAGATTATTTACAATTACACTATCTTTTTAACATAGAAAGATGTAAGCTGTATTCTATGTGTGCAAGAAAAGTGTACATGTATTTCAATGGAATATATATATATATATATATATATATATATATATAAACATTTTAACAAGAGGGTAAATAACTCATTTTATAAAACTGAAAGATGGCTACATAAGTTTTATTGTCTATGAACAATTTTATTATGTCATAGTAATTTCAGAAACAGGATCTACTTAAAGCATCCAATAAATTTTAGACATGGAATTCTGTATTAACCATTTTTTCCCACTTGTATATTTGGTACAAGGTCTCACTGCACAAATCAGATTCTTGGTGATCCTCCTTTTTGAAGCCTCCCCAGCACTGAGATTACAGGAGTGGACCACCTTGCCTGGACTCTGTTGCAGGCCAGTGCGCCCTGAGGGCAGGACCTATGCTTCACATGGGACTGGGGATCGAATCCTGGTCCCTGTGCCTGCCAAAGCAGGCACTTAGTCCACTGAGCTATCTTGCCATCCTTGTATTAACCATTTAACGATTATATAAGCTAAACTGGAAATGTGAAAACTGTACAAACGTTACCTTAGATTTACTTCATTGCCAAGATAACCCCTAAGTCATAAGTTCATTTGTGATGACTCCTTATCCTAGGATAGTTTAGGATGACTGTACAATTTTTCTGTTGATTCATTCTTAAATAATAATATTTATGTTGTCTTAGTTATCATATGGATTATGATGAAAACATAAAAAACCTTATTTATCTTCATGACTCTGAATTTTCAATTGGAATTTACATAAATCAAAAGCTTTTTTCTCAGCGAATATACCCCCTTTTTACTAACATGAGGTTGTAGCATTATAATAATACTTTAAGACCAGAATAAAATGAAATAGTCTTAAGCCAGGAGACTGATTCTATCTAAACAGACTAAACCTCATAGGCTGTAACCATTGAGTTAGTTCCTCATCGTTGGATCTACACTTAAATGTGCATCTTTGTGTTTTTCTGTCCTCTTCTACCACACACCAAATGCACAAGTGTTGCAATACAAATTTTGCATGATTCTATTGATATATGATTTCATAGATTGTCTTTCCGCTTCCACTTCATCTGTGTCATGCTCAGCCACCACCAGCTTGCAAGTTTCATCTGTACGAATGCCTTTACGTCGCAGCCCTTAAGGGTTTTCAGGCCCACCCACTGGCTGTTCCATCCTCTGGAAAGTCATTTCTGGGTGCCACTTCTTTCTTTCCTGAGCCCTGGTGGACACTACCTCTCATTTCTCCTTTTCACTAACCTTATGCACTAATTGGTCGGAGTGCATTTCTTCTGTCAGATTTTGAGCTCTGTAGCACATTATTGGTTGACTTTTTCCTGAAGACCTTCCTTTAGTCAGAATGGATAAAACATGCCCGCTGTGGGATCCTTCGTTTTGGTTGGGTTTCACACAGAGATAATGTAAAATCTATTACTAAAGTGCGGTAAAGTGTTCATGAAATAAACTTGTTGATACTGAGATTGAATTTCGTTCTCAGGAACTTAACTTCTGACATATAATGAAGATGTTATAGAAGGGTATTGATAGAAATATGGGGACCATATGAAATAGTAAGTTTCATAAGTGAGACAGAGAGAGATCTCTAAGTGTGAAAAAATGTATTATGGCCCGCTCAGAGATAGAGACAAGCTTTGTAATGGACTGGTTGTTACTTAACCTTTCTGTTCCTTAGTCTCTTAGCAGTAAAATGAGGATGAGGATAATAATGACATCTTCCTCAGACAGTGTTACAAGAATTAAATGAGCTGGTAAATATAAAGCTTTTAGAGGGGCCTTGAGCACCTAGCACTAGTGCAATCAAATTTTACTAAAGGCATCACTAGCGCTGCTAATGGTATTATCGAAGAGGAAGCTTGACAAGCACAGTAGGACGTTCCAGGTTTGGACAGAGTTGCAGAGAAATAAAATACCAAGAAAGCCAAGCGTATGTCGAGAAATGGAGAAGAGTATAGTTTGTGAGAAAGACATAATACATGGCAGAGTCTGGATCTTTTGAGAAATCTGGTTCAACAGAAATGAATTCTTTTAAAAAAATGTTTATCAATTTCAGTTTTACTTAATTTCCTCTCTCACAGGGTATTTTGAGTTTAAATGTTCCTGTCATGGTAGAATCTGGTCAGATTGTGACTAAGAAAACTGGTAATGGGGCCAGAAATTCTGTGTTCTAATCCCCCCCGCTGCCAGAGGTTGATGTGGCCACTCCCCAACCCACCTTTGAACATGCTTGTTTAGTTGTCTTCCTTCTCACTAGATTATAAAATAATCTGAGCAGTGATTACATTGGTCTTGTGCATCTCCATTTCTCCACTGTCTAGCACAGTGTTCAGCATACAGTTATTGCTAAATAAATATTCACAGAGTGACAGGCTTACCAAAATGACTGCTAAACTTAGTAAACAAAAAAATGACATGGAAAATTTAAGAATAAACAAGATAAGGAGAACAAATGTACTCCTTCCTTAGATTGAGGGGTCATATCAGGCCTGAAAATATAGATAGTGCAGATTAATTTGTAATGAAAAAAAGCCCATTCACGTAGGAAACAGAAAAAATAATAACTATTTTTGAAGTAGAAACAGAGGAAAATAGAAATTGTACTGATAAATGACCTGCATTAATAAAGAAAATATAGTTTTCAGCCTTCACCTATAGTACAAAACATCTACAAAACATCCCAAGTGTTTTATTTATTTATTTATTTATTGATGCATTTTAGGGAAGGGTCTACAGAATTTTCAGGGTCTCACTATTAGATCGGACTCATAGTGATTCTCCTATTTACAGCCTCCCAAGTCCTGGGATTACAGGCATGCACCACCACGTCCAGTCTCAATTGCTGTCTCAGCATACCCCAGGGACATGGCTGACACAGCAGGCCAGCAGCCCACCTTGAAAGGTACCCAACAAAAGAAGTGATACTTTACCTGAAGAAATAATTGCTTGGTAAACAATATCTTTCTCACACACAATCACGCAAACTTTTTACTTAAATTATTCCAAATTAGAAAGTAACTAATCGATGTCAATGTAGTTAACTTCACTAAATTCTGTACTAAACTCTAAGTGAACACAAATTCTCCTAAATTTAGAGAAAGTATGCTAGTTAGTGTCCCATTAGTCAAGTAAGGTAGTGATTTCATTAGTAGTACTTAAAAAGATCATAGAAGAAAATAAGAATAAATGATATATGTCTTTGCAAGAGAAATCTATTGTTGGCTTAGATGAAATAAATTTCTATTCTTAAAATTATGCTAATAAAGATTTAACTATTGGGTCAATTAAAATGCTTTAAAGAAGAAGAATTTAGGAATACTGTCAGCAGTGAAATTAGAAGTTCTGACTGAACTAATTGGTTTAATGTTTAATCTTTCTAATGTTCTGAAAAGGAAGAGTAATTTCTTGAAATTACTATACTAGATTAGATATGTTTTTCTTTCTGACTTTGCTGAATAAGATTCTTACTAAAATTTAGCCTACTTCATTAGTAATTTAGTACCTAAAATTAAAATAGTCCCATTAATGAACCACTGGTCTGAACAAGAGAGTCAGCAGTGTTTAAAACTTTCTGTTTCCTGGAGCCAGCCAAATAGCTCATCTGACTAAAGCACATGAAAGCAGGCTCAGGGCCTGGGGTTCAATCCCCAGGCCTGCCATACTGGCCTCACCTCCAGGGCATGCTGAGACAGCAATTCAGACTGGGTGTAGTAGTGTGTGCCTGTAATCCCAGCTCTTGGGAGGCTGTAGACAGGTGGATCACTATAAGTCCGATGTAGTAGTAAGACCCTGTATACCCTTGCCTAAAATACAGGAACAAAACAAAAACAAACAACAACAACAACAACACCAAGAAAACTTTTTTCTTAATTTCTACTCTTTTATTGTATTTACATTTTCCAGATTTCAATACTACCCAATTAGAAAATTTTTGGGTGTGTTTACTGCTATTTTTGTCTTTCTCTCTCTCCTTTTTCTTCTGCTCTGCAATGATGCACTGAGCCTTTGCACATGCTGAACTTCAGCTATCTCTGAACCAAATCCCCTTCCACATACTATTTTTCATATTTCATTGACTTAAAGATCTTTTGTAATTCATCAAGAAGAATATAATATTGCATTAAAGCAAATTTCTCGTTATATTTGCCAGAGAGAGATCTCCATTAAATATAATTCTGTAGAGTTAAATTTAGAAAGAAAATGGATATTTGAAAACTTAATCTTAATTACAAGCCTGAAATATAATTTTACAAAATTGGTAGATTGAATTCATGGATCACTTTAATCCAGTTAATATTTTTTTTTTCAAATTTAGCCTTGCTTTTTTTTTTTTTTCTGGAACCAGGGATTGAACTCAGGCCCTTGTGCTTGCCAGGCAATTGCTTATTCTACTGAGCTATCTCCTCAGCCCCTAGCCTCACCTTTTATCACCTGATGTTTCATAAAATCTTACAACTTTATTCCTTTATACTGTTGTTATTGTAACAGAATTTTCCTTGTTGAAATTCCTATTCTAAATATAATTTGAATTTGTTGAGTGCTATTTTGGGTTGAATATTTTCCCAATAAAGATTATTAGGTTCATTAGTAAAATGATCTGTGATGACAACACACCTTAAATATACTTAATATGTTAAGTGATATTTAACATTTAATTATTGAAAATTTGTTTCTCATTATATCTTCTGGGAGTTCAGTGGTTTGATTGATGATTCCCAAGACTGGGTTTCAGTTCATTGCTAAGATTTTCCTAATATAAAGAGGCCAGAAACTTGAGTGGCAAGTTTTTTCTTATTTTTTTAATAAAAATATTTCAGTCATGGTATTAGTTGGCTGGAGATGTCACCATAAAGTCCCATAGCTTGGATGTCTTAAGAAAGAAAGATTCTGTTCTATGAGATAGAAGTTCAAAATCAAGCTGTTGGGTGACTTGTTTCTCTCTCTGGCTTGAGTATAGCTACACATCTGCATCTTTCCTTCTAAAATAGTGCAAGTTATGTGACCGTTGTGAGAAATGAACAGAAAATGTAGTTTACTGTGTCATTTTCTGTTGTCATTCGTTATTTAAATAAAGAACCATGAGTAAGTTTTCATATGAATTTTCTGGGAAGTTTTGTATTTTAATATTTGTCTTTACATAATCCTTTTATTATTTTTTTTACATAATCCTTATAGAGTCTCTTAGCTTAGTACCAAAGACACTCAGTTGATTTATTTCATTTTAATATTTATTTTTATTTAACATTCATTAGTGGAATCAAAGGAAAAAATATAATACTTTGCTTATAATTACTATAAAAGTCAATCTTAAAGGAAGAAATAGAATCAAACATTCAAGTAAAAAGTAGATGGAAAAAAATTAGAGCAGGCAGTAGGTATTAGATGACACAAGAGGTACTCAGGGAAATCAAATTGAGGTTGTAAAGAAATAGAAATGAAAACAACATAAAATGCAGTAATAGTGGAAAGCAGAGAGAGTATATAACAGTCCTTTAAGCTTTCACATTAACATTTCAAGTAATTCTAGAAGTATATAAAATATTGTAACTTGAGAAGGCAATTAATGTAAGTAAGGACAGCTGAGTTCCATTCTTCTATGATTTCTAAAGGTATAATATTGCTGTAAGTAATGTTGTCTTTAGAGGAATACTAAGCAATCGTTTGTAATCACTGAGCAGAGTTGTAATTTTAGCATATGGCAAGTTAGTGTGAATTCTTATAATGTGAACATTGATCCATACAGAAATACATTCCTAAACTAGCAAGACCATAAGGTTTATATTTAAATATCAATTCTAGAAGACTATAGGTAAGTTAAGAAGTTAATGGGGCAAAATAAAATCTTACAAATAATTTTTCAGGAGCAAATTGTGTGACTGTACAGGTAGAAAATAACAAACTTGTACAAATTTGAAATTGTTGGATTTTATTTATATTGAATTATTGAGGGGCCGGGGAGATGGCTCAGTAGAATAAGTGCTTGCCTGGCAAGCCCAAGTGTCTGAGTTCAATCCCCAGTTCCGAAAAAACAAAACAAAACAAAACAAAACAAAAAAAAAAACAAAAAAAAAACTAAGATATATTGAATTATTGAGTTTTACATATAGCTCAGTCATGGTATTTTGTTTTTGTTTACACTGATGGGAAATAGAAAGTATGCATAATTCATTGCTTCATGTATCCATTCAAAAATATTCATGGAGCTTTTCTTCCTGTATTTCAACTACCCAAGTAGGCACTGAATGCCTGCCAACACTGAAAAGATCATTGTTTTCATAGAGCATATAATGGATTGTTTTAGATAATAAACAAATCAAATGGTACACTTAATATCATTTAAGTAGTTTAAAATATTAAAATATCAGACAAAGTATATATGACAAAAATGTAGGCATATTTCGATTTTTTAGTTCTTTTAGAAGGTAATTGTTCAAGGGATACATGAATCAAATGATTAATTCGAATGAGTTAAATGAATATTTGGCTTTTAAATTACATGGTTGCTAAAATGGCTTTGTTTTCAAAGTTCCTGGAAAGAGAACAAGGACAAGAGAAAGTATAAATGCAAAATATATGAACCACTTAGGACACTGTGTGTGTGTGTGTGTGTGTGTGTGTGATTGCATGTGCATGTGTATGTGCATGTGTGTCCTACTAACTGCCTATAAAAGAGGCTAAACTGAGTCCCCCTGCGCAGGCAAACTCATCACTTAATGAAGAAGAAAAACATAAATACACACGCACAACTTTCAATGGATGTGGAACCTGGCAGAACAAGAAAATAAATACAGTGGATTTGTGGTTAAATGAAAGAACATTTGTCACAGTCAAAAATGACAATTAGCAGGATCTAGGAGATTGCTGTCACAAGATCTGTGGAGCAATATGCTTAGCTTTTGCTTTTCAGCTGAATACCGAATATGGATTTTGTTACTTTTATCTTTTCTAAAAAATATAAATTATACTGTTATTTTAATATGGATGCAATGTAATTAATTTCTGACCTGTATATCTTTGTATCTTGAACAATAATAAAAGTTTCAATAAGGATACCTACAAAATGCTATGGGAGCTTCCTAGAAAAAAAAACCCCTCAGACTGAAGGACCTTTTTTCCTCTAATATTTCACAAAAATAAAACATAACATAGATTCAAAAACCTTTATAATTGAATGGACTGAAGTATACACTCATTACGTTCAGTGTTTTCATTTCAAACAGAGAAACTGTGGTCCAGAGAAAGAAAGGTGCTCAGAGGCTCACAAAGCAAAGCTTGAGAATCCAGCTTTCTCCATTCCTAGCCCTGGGGTCTTCCTAACTTGGCATGCATTTTCATTTTCATACAGAAGAGAGGGTTGGAGCTGACAAGGCAATTGACCTGGCCCACTGGGTTTGTGATGCAGAAATAATAGATAATGTTTTAAACACTCCTGTCAATTTGCCACAGTGATAATACCAGGGAAGAAAGAGAGTTTCAAGAGATTGTGAAAATAACTCTGTTGAAGGTTATTTCACAGCTCTTAAGTCAATAATTAATTCTGCCAACAGGTAGTCCTGCTATCCTTTTGTGAAGGTCATGTAGTTGCTCACTCTTGTAAGAGATTTTTTTTTTTGAGAAAGAAACAAATGACCCCAAATTAAGATCACATCAAGTACTTTCTTATTATATATGTCCATTTGCGTTGGGTTATTCTGGGCAATCATTTGTCTGAGTGGATGTGCTTTTGAATGTGGAGAAAAGGAATGTAACTATGGATCACTGACACATTAAAAATGTTTTTTAAAATATCAGCATCTATTTTAAGCATAAGATAGATTATATTTATTTCATTGGATTTGATCAGGCAGGAAAGGCTATTCTGCTTATAGAAATATTTTATTAGACTATCTTAAATTAAGAAAATCTTTGATTAAATGTTGTCAAGAATTGATTATTTAAAAAGCTAATTCAAGATTCTTCAGTTTTAAACTATTCATGCTACCTTTACTAGTAACTTTAAACACTCTATTAATGTTCATTGCTGAAAAGGCTAGCTTATGTCTTTGTTGTAGTGAAGAATTTAAGATACTGAACTGGTCTTAGAAACAGAACACTGGGTGATCAGTTGGCAATTAGTTAAGTACATACCTGTGTGTTTAAGGTGATTCTTAATTCAAAAGTTAGCTTTGTCTGTTTTTCAAGTTGATATTTGCTTGTTCTGTCTCTTTTCCACTTTGATCTTTATTAGCTACTAATGCTGGCATTTGAGAGTTCCCCTCTTCCCTCTGTGGACCTCCTGACTCAGGCTAGGCCACAGCTCTACCTAAACCATTCTAGGCCAATGTGTATCTAATTTTTCTGTATTTTTTTTTAAAGCTCTGCAGGGAAAAAAGAGGCCACAGCTCTCTTGGTATCCAATTCTAGTGTTTAATGTAACATGTCCATTCATCTATAATGTTATTTGCAATTATACAGCACATTTCTTCTGAGTAGCTCTCGGCACTTTAAAATAGTATTTCAATCCCCAAGACATTCTTGGAAGTGGGTGGTAAGCTTCATTATGCTCCTAGACGGCACAAACAACGCCTTTATACGTGTTATATTCAGTGCTCAGGACATGGCAGATACTTTAGAAATGTTTAATAATCAGAATAGTAATTTTACAGCTGGATGGACCGAGAGAAAGTGGATTTAACTCCTTCCCCACTGCCCGCCGTGGGGAACAGTATTAAGAGCTTTTTACTTGCATAGGCAACATTCGTCCATACGCCTCTGGTATCTTCTTGGATGCTTTGTTTAAAAATTAGACTTCCCAGAAAGGAAGCAGTCCTCTCCAAGTGCCCCTGTGCAAGTGCTACAGTCCACAGCGAATCATGCGTGTGAACATGTTGGTGGACAACGAGCGGAAAATAAGATAAGCACTAACCTCAGAACTTCCTGTTTTGAATTTCTTTCCTTAAAGAACCTCTTGGTTAGATGTGGTTTCACAATGTAATTGAAAAGCTTCCTTCTTAATACATTAACTATTGGGCAAGATATCTATAAATAGCATTTTAAAATTGTCAAAATTTGATGATTAAATTATTCCTGATTTGTGTGGCAGCTCATTAGGGTCTTGTGATGCTAACAGAATGCTACTACATTGTTGTGATATGTGTGTAGTATATAGTGTGTAAAAGTTATCTAGGGCCTGGGAGATAGCTCAGTGGCTTGAGTGCCTGCTTGGGAAGTGCAAGGTCCCAAGTTCGATCCTGGTACTGAAAAAAAATTTTTTAAATAAATTATTCTATCAAATGCTACAAATATGATAAAGAAAAAAATATATTCTCTCTTTATGTAATATATATTTAATAGAATTTAGTGTACATTAAAAAGATATATCTTTCATATATTAAGCTATGATATATTTTACATTTATATGTTCACTCAAGATTAAATTTTACTGTATTTCTAAATTTAGTAGGCATGTACTCAAAAAGACTCTTTGGTCTGAAGTAGATATTTTGAAAGAGAAGGAAGAGAAAGGAGTGGAGAGAAAATCCTCATAAGAGGTGTGTGTGTGTGTGTGTGTGTGTGTGTGTGTGTGTGTTGTGAGAGTGAGAAAGAAAGGAGAGAGTGAGCCCTCATGTTTGGTTGCTTATTCCTACAGGCTCGATTTTGAGAGCAGTATAGGCAAGGACGTAAATGGTCCTCTGTTCACCTTCTTCTTTGAACTGTGTATTATTCAGCTCTAAAGCACCTTTTTGAAGCAGATTCTACTTCTAAATGAAGAACATGATTTTACTCAGTTTTGTAGCCCTGTGCTGAATACTAGAGATACTTAAAGAGAGTAAGAAGATTTTTGGAGCATGATTGTTGAGTGGGAAACATTCCTAATCTTAATCCAACTGGCAGCAGTGAGTGTGAAGTGGATTGTTCTTGGGAATGTTCCCTTGAGTGCCTGGTGTGCTCAGAGTCTGCTGGGGGTGGAAAGTATCAAGCATCAGGAATCGTGCTAAAGGGAGAGCAGAGAACACAGCAAGGCAATGGGCTGCTTTTGTTAAAAATAGAATTAATTACTGTTAGAATATAAGATTATAATTATGGTCATGGTGTACATTTAAGGTCAGTGCTAAACTGAACATTCCAGTAAAATAGAATGTAAGAGAATAGACAGATGAGCTTTAACTACCTTTCACTTGCTTCCGCTATGAATAAGGGAACTGAGCTTGGCCTACAAGTAAACTGTGCCTTCCAACCTCCCGTATCACTAGGTTCCAGGTGCGTGGGTGGATGGTGCCGCACATCCAATTCATGTTGTAACAAACCTTCAGTTTTTAAACCTATGCCTTGATAGGCATAGAATGTTCACGGCACATGAAAGATTGTATATATTAGTGATGTAATTTAAAACATAAATGAGAGCAACTCTATACTTCAAAATAAAATACATTATTTTTCCTAATTATATTTCTCTTTTAAAATGTCTGAGTTAGCGCCACATGCCAGCGACACAGTAGTTGCTTCTATAAATTGAAATGGTAGGAGCATAGTGCCTGCATAGATATTACCCAAGTAATGGGATGCAGGTGTAAATGGAGGCATCCATCTGATTGACAATCTAGGCACTGCGAGGAGAAGAGAGAGCTGTCAGCGTATGACACTAATGAACTATTTGGCTGAGTAAATAGATTCTCTGTGTGCAAAGCAAAGCATGTTGTTTTTAAGCTTACACTCATAATTAGATGCTGCTAATAATATTGGCAATTTATATACATTGCCTAAGGCACGGCAAATAAATAATGAAATTGGGGAAATAAGTTTCAAGTGTCAGACAATGAACCTCATCAAACATTCCAAAAATATTGCTTTCGTGCTCCCGACTTTGGCTAGGCAATTCAAACTAATTAAATTTCAGCCTATCTGAAAAATGGGAATAAAAATTCTCACAGGAAGGTTATATGATGCAGGTAGGCTAAATTAGGTCCATACCTCTGCATCTAGAGCATAGGGAATTTCTATAAATGCAATTATTTTTTAATCAAACTTTAAAAAAATCTAAAAGATATTATAAAATGCTTTTGCTAATGTAAGTTATTCATAGTAATAGTAAATTTTGGTAAAATAAAGAGTCATGATGATGGGCATATGGCTCAGTGGCATAAGCACAGGCCTGACAAGCACAAGGTACTGAGTTCAACCCCCGGTACCAGAGAAAACAAACAACAGTCATGATGAATGAGAGTCTATACATTTGTAATAGATTTTGCACAAAAACATGCACAAGAATAATAATATAAACATCGCAAATAAAGTGTCATTGCTCTAAAATTATCAAAAATATACCAAATAAAATGTGGAGAGTTTGAAGATCTATTAAAAGTGATGACAAATGGCCTGCCAAATAGATCAGCAGATTAAAGCGCCTGCAAGCAGGAGCAGAGGCCAGGGGTTTGATCCCTGAACCTGATGTGCTTGCCCTGCCCCCAGAGCACACTGAGAATGCAATTGAGACTAGGTGTGGTGGCATGCACTTGTAATCCCAGCTCTTGGGAGGCTGTAAACAGGCAGATCACTACGAGTCCGATCTAGTAGTGA